>VZSC01012675.1:854831-884772 GCA_013398225.1 Steatornis caripensis | reverse complement strand
CTTTACACCTTTCCTCTTTCAGCTCCTTAGTTTAACCCTAGATCTGGTAATCAGCAGCTGTTACTCTCGCCCTCAGCAGACAGACAATTTTCCCACTTACTGTAATGAGGAGGGGAAAAAACCAAACCTATTGCTGCACAAATTGCTTTCGGTCTAATACACTGTGAAGAGCATGATGATAACACAGAATTGCGTTTTCTATTCCGTCTGTGTCAGCGAAACAGCTTTATCCTTCCCTCGGTTTAAAATGTAGCACAGGAGGTCAAGTATCATGCTTTGACCTTTTATTTGACTGCCTCTTCCCACAGAAAAACATCGACACGGAGGCAGAAATTCCCTCTTCCACCTTTGCTCCGCGCTGCTCCGTCGCCGCGGTGCCGCCCCCGCCGGCCGCCGGGCGCTGACCGTGGTGCTGAAGCGCTCCCGCTCGCCAGCGCGCATCCACCCGCCTCCCGGGGGCGAGGACCGGCCGCCCGGCGGGCCTCTGCGGGAAGAGCTTCTCTGGCAGAGCTCGTTGAGATCGCCCTCGACGGGGACTGATGTCTGAGTGGGGAAGAATGTTTTCTGCCGGGTGGAGTTCAGCCGATGAAAGGAGTCACTCTGGGTTTCACCCGACGGTAACCAGGAGATGGCTACAGCTACCTGATACCACAGCACTACTAGGAACAAAGTGGATTCAGATGTCAGGATCTATTACACTCAACATAAAGATGTCCTGTGAAAGGGATGCTGTAAAATAAAGCACTCTTCCAAAGTACTCATCTGGCAAAATATTGCAGACAGAAATCAATGAATTTGTATCTTTCCACATTAGTTCTTCTCCTAGATTAATGCCGGAACATTTAATACAGTGGTTTTGATGACTGGTTTTCAGCTGAGAGCTACTAAGAACATTGACTATTATTGGCATATTTGAGCATTGCTAGTATTTGTGACTGTGTAAGAACATGATGTATGCTTTAGAGATAAGTAGATAATAATTTGGTCAGTTCTCATGACTAAGACAATCAACAACTTTTTAAAAGCAAGCAGATTTACCATGTTCAAAAGAGTTTTCATAATTCATTCTGCTCACACATTGGGTGCTTGAGAAAATAATTGTTTTGAAAGCAAATGGCTATCACCCTGCAGACTCTACTGAGCAAATTTCTGCTAATGCCACTGGAAGTGCCAATTGAAGTTTTACGTATCCTAAGAGCTGTAGGATCTCAACAGGAAAGAGAGGTTCTAACATAAATTTGCATACATTCCCACAGGAACTCTGGATACTAAACACGTACCACAACCATCTTATAACATGCACTTGGTTCCTTTTACTGATAGCTAAAGTTGAAATGTCCTTATAAGGTAATGAAAAATTGAGGCAAACTAACCTTTTGCCACTTTTTCAGCCTTCTAATACCAGCATAGACACGATTCCCACTGCAGCTGAGAGCAGCCTCGAAATTGTTCTGAAATACCTTCATCTGTTTGAGATCTAATACTTGTATGGAGGTATTCCATTATTATCTCCAAAGTCCTACTCAATCGCACAGTTAGGTAACAGATTAAGTTGACTTTATGCTATTTTAGACTATTAGAATTATGAAAAAAGATGAGATCTCTCCCCAAAATTAAATGTCTGAGATGGAGGAAGTTTCTGTCATCAATACTAGCATAGAATAATAATAATTGACTCAATACAGATTGGTTTCATTTTCAGACCGAAAGGCTACAAGGGGTTTTTAATTTATTGTCCTGAATGAGAGAGGTAAATATCTGTCATAGTCATTCCAGACACTGTGTTTACTAAGTTATGAAAATGAGATTGCTCCAGAATAACCCTATTAAAAATTACCTAGATTTGCTACATGGGATACTGGCCTTTGGTTACAGACATGACACAATACCAGTGAGCCTCAGAGAGGCACTCTGAGTGATCTCATAGTCGCAAAAACTGTGATTCAAGAAAATCAGTGGGAGCTCAAGGAATCCTTGACAAAGAGTTGAGTCAGTAAGGTCAATGGGAACCCCACCGAGCAACTGCTTATGAGATCAGACATTGCCTTTCAATAGCAGATTGATTTCTAAGCTCATCCGGACTTACAAAGAGCTACAGGGTAAAACAAAACAAAACAAATCAAAACAAAAAAAGCAAACAAATTCCCCCCACCCCCGCAAGATTCTGTTCATGAAACCACAGAAAAAGAGACATCTGTGAAGAGTAAATCTGATTATATACACTGTGATTTGAAAAACAATTCATACGGGCCACAGATTTTCCTATCCTGCTTCAACTAAGTACTTAAAACATACGCTGACATCTCACTAATTTACAAAAAAGCATTCAGGTTCTTAAGAGGGTTCTCAATTTCAAGCATGTTCATTGCAAATTTTTAAAAAAGCTTACTGGGCCACATTCATTCTGTGCCAATATATGTATGGTTCTCATTGTTCATGGTGGTGTTAAAATAAGGAAGAATTAATAAATGCATGAGAGAATACAGTAGCTGTATTATATACTAGAATTTCATTTGGAGTAATAAAGGGCCATTTACAATTATTTCAGACATGGATATTTTATTCTATGCATTGGTTACAGGCAGTGGGAATACACAACCTTCCTCTCCTATTGTAAAAATGAATATTAATTTCTTTTCTTCAGAGTATGTACTGTAATTTAAAAAGCTCCATGGATTACAGGAAGTTAAAGGGCAAAATAATGAATATATTTAAAGGTCACAAACGTCTATAGTATGTTTTGTGAAGAGAGGAATGCCCTACGTCTTTTTAAGATATTTTCCTATAAGGCATTTGCATTGAAACATATTTCCTGAGTAGTTATTTATTTATTATAGTCAAACTCTGGTGCCTGTGTACCTGTAAGTGTCCCTATTTAAGTAAATAGCAGGACAATTATGATTCAGCCACCACAGATCAAAGGTCTCTTCCCCAGCATTACTGCTGAGGACTGAATATGCTACTGTTATCTAAGACTGCTGGTAATTAAAAACTAGGATCTTATTCAAGAATTATTTCATTCTCCACAAAGATACTCATTAAATGGCAAATATGGTTGAAGAAGAATATCTGGTCTGTTAATTCGAAGTACCAAATTCACAGGCAGCTATTAAATCATAAATAAAAACCTTCCAAAGATGGAGCTTGTGAGAAGCAGATCAAATAGACCACACTAATCAAATAGAACGCACTAAATATTTAATGGCATCTAAGATTACTAACTTTGACAAGGCAATGCTCATACCTTGTTTGTTCATTTGGCTATTTGAATCTTACTTCACTTACTCAATTTTTTTCAAGTGACTTTTTTTCCATTACTACTTTCAGTGTTTCTGTTTTCTTTGTAGCTAGCAGTGATCTAAGTTTCATAGACCACCACCCAATCACTCCCAAAACTGCTTTTGTTATCTAGCCCTGGCATTCTGGCAATACCTGAGCCATCATGACTAGATAGGAAAATCAAGTTAGAAAAATCCAATGTATGTGTTCTGTTTAACTAAATTAACTATACAGTTGAACAAAATCCCATAAAATCAAATTCATAGATAAATACAATTAAAAGAAAACTTTTCAGCTTTCATCTTCTAAGCTTTCCAAAAAAATAATTTGTCAAAATGCATTGTTATCTTCAGAATAACATGCTACCATGCACACAAATCTATCTACCTGATAGTTTCACCCAAGTGATTGATACGAAGGAAAGCTCTGATGCCAAAGAAGAAAACCTTTGACAAACTGTAGATGACAAGGTATTCTTTCTCTATCATAAAGCTGTATCAAGCTAATGTATCTCATTCAGGATAATATATTTTATTATATTTTTTTAAATTAAAGCGAAAACACTTTCTTTGCTTTTAAAGAAAAAAATTCCACACTTACAAAATATGTGAGTGAATGGATAGTAAAGTTATTGAGCCTTTTGTTGGTTTAGATAATTCAGAAACTAAAATGAAGTTGTCATCGCAGTTGTCTGTTGAACTCTGCTATGTCTGCATAGCTACATAAAAGAGTAGATTGCTTGGAGAGAGCTAACTGAAACAGTACGGCCAGAGGAAAACAGAGCAAATCATTCATCGCAACAGGTATCTGCACTTTGCTTCCTAGCCTCTTGCTATTTAACACTTCACATGTTCCCCTGAAGTTCTACAAAGACGCACAAAATATATACAATCTCCTAGAGATTTAAGACACAATCAACAAATGCAGGAATGCTGAGACCAGAGCTCAATGCTAAAGAAAAACAACATCCCAAGGCTTGATACCTGCATACGGTGGTTGTCATGACACTGTTTCAAAGACCACACATACTTGAAAAGATTAGATGGTGGGGCATTCCCAAATCATAGATCAGGAGCCGAATATCAGTGCTCTTGGGAGGTGACAAGAAACATCCACTATTAGAAGTGCAATAACAAGGACTCCTACCTTTCATTGACTAAAAGGGAAGATGGAAGAAGAACGGACTTTGTTGTCAAGCAAAGAATACTCAAGAATGGTTGTTTCTTCTCTTTCAGCCTATGAAGGTAACAGTCTGGAGTTCTGCCTCCCCAGAAATGCTGTCAGCAACTGCTTGATATTCATCATCTTTGGGGAAGTTCTCAAAGTATGGGAAAGGAGAGTAATTCTGATACCATGCATTTGAAAAAGCTACTATTGCTTATCTGGGCATGAAATTGGAGAAATCAGTTTCCCAAAAATAAAGATAAAGATGTTCCTTTGAGCCGATTTAGATGTAAATGCAGTAAAATCTAGATGTGTTGCCCATGTCAGATTTAAGGGTGATTGTTTTCTTTAAGGCTACATGCTTGAGCCATGCTGTCACCAGGGCAACACTGACCTGCAAAACCAGCTGAGTCAGAAAATTGAGGCTCCTGTCAGAGGACGAATAGAATTTTTTGTAAGTCTGGAGCATCATCTTTCCATCTAATCTAAATTTTAATATAAGTATTTCCATTTGACCTAGAACCTGTATATTCTCCATAAATTCTCACCACATGCAAAATAATTCATTAAACAGGTTTTGTTGCAGCATGAACACTGACTGTGACCAACCAAAGCAGTGACTGCATTCCTGTCAGGCATGAGAAAATAAATAAATGCCACTCGTATAGAGAAATGCTTAGGAAATGATTACACAAATGAGATACCAGTGATTTTCCTTTTTCCCCCAAATTGTTAGCCGGGCATCACTGTTCCGAAGCTTTGTGTGCATCCTATGACAAAGCAACAAAATGCACTCTAGTGAAACACCGCCTGCTTTAAGAGCTGTCTCTATAGCTGTTGCTTGGTAGCATTTTCAAGGGTGAGAGGTTACCACACTTATCCCCTGCTGCATCTAGCCTCCTCTTTCCCTGTGTTTCCTCAAATAACCCTGCTGTCATTAAAAACTCCATCTCTTTGACAAGCTTGACAAGGGAACTTTGTCTTATCTTCCATCACAGGAGTCAAGGGACAACCAGTTGGCCTTGATCGTTTCATTGGAAGAATTCACGTCCCTTTAGTAGAAACACTGTTAGGATCTTTCAAAGCTTTGTTAGTCTTTGTTGAATTAGTTACTCTTTCTCCTCTTGAGTCTTTTGTTCAAAAGACGGCTGAAGAATTATTGTGATGTCTAGCTTGTTGCCTGTCACGTCCATCACCCATTGATAAAGTCTTTGCCAGGAGAATGTGATAAATACCTAAGATTCCTTAATGATAGCTCAATGAGGAATGGAAGTTGCAAGCAGTAGTTCTTCGAATTAGTTTATAGAAGACAAAGATTTAAATAACCTGTCTGTCTAGATCTTTAGCTGGATCATCTGTTTCTCATTCCAAGTAAATTCTAATATGCTATTTGTCCTTCCCACAAAGGAAGTCCATAGAAGGGTTTATGAGAGGGCACAGTCTGGATCTTTTGGTAAATCACAGAATTGCCAGACCATGTCGGTCATCTCCAGGCAAGGTCCACTCATGATACCTACAGACATTTTCATAGGCACTGTTGGATCCCTACTTCCCATTTCTATTCCCTCCTACTCTGTTGAGCGAACGAAATAGGGCAAAGACTAGTTTAACTGGAGAAGCAAAGAAGGAGCGGTTTGACTGGGATATCTGAGTAAGAGAGGCTCAGTACAAGTGAGATATATGAGCACTAGGGAGGATGGAAAGAAAGAGAAGAAATACATCTCAAGCACTTCCCAATAGTTTTTTTGAGCATATAACCATTTTTCTGCTCAGATCACAGTGTCCCTGGGGAAAAATTTATCTGTATGCAGCCTAACACACAGTGGGCCTGGTCTGACCCTGCCCCTGCTGCCACGACATAATTAAAAGGAATTATTCTCTTTCCTGCACATTTCTTGAACACATCTCCTAGTACATCTCCTTCAGCACCTGCAAAAGCAGTTTCCAACTGGAGCAAGTCTGGTCAGGACCCTTTCAGCAAACACCAGCTACACCTGCAATGACACCCTACAAGGACTGAGTCCTACCATACCATCACTACTATGAGTGCACAGCATCAGCTGTCTGCTCCAACAACTGCTGTTATCACTCCACACACTGTCGGAATGGAAAAGTTTTACTGATAACAAGTAGCTCTCTGAAGGGGAGCAACCGAAATATGCAGGGGCATCATTAACCACGACTGGCAGGAGCAGTTTTTGTTTCCTCTCTCAGAGTGGTCAGTAAAGAAGTAGAGGAATTCAGATTCCACATTGGTCTTGCTCGTTTGCCAGTTTTAACAGGAAATATTGTTGCTGGTAAACATGAATTCATTCTCCTCAGCTAATTTGATCTTCTGCCTCTACTCACTTCCCACCTACCCTTCCACTGCCCTTGTAACACTGCCCTGCCAGTCTGTATTCAAGACACATTGAAAAGGTGGGGGAAGGAGAGGCAGAAGTGGCTATCCAGCCTTATCTACTGCTTTCAAGCTAAACTTCAAAAAGCATTTCCCCTGTACCCACTGTGAACAACCAAATCATACACTCCTTAGAGCTGTGGCTATTTGCCAGGGCAAAGGGAGTTCATTTACATCCTCCCAGGAATTTTCAATCAATTAACATCATCTTCCATAGTAGCTGACCTACTATGTGGGATCTAAATATGAGGGAAAAATATTCTAAAGCAGTGGCTGCACAAAAGTTGTAAGGAGACCTGCCACCAGCCTCTTGGGCACAGTGTAGCTGATGCTGGAATATCTGGATTCAAAAAGGCTGCATGAAGCCCTTTGGCAACTTGCAAACGTGGACCCTTGAGGTGTCCGTGGAGCAGACACTGCTTGCAGTGGGTTCAGAAGTTTTAAGAAAATTTGAGATGGCTCACCAAGAATACTAAAGGAAGTAAGACAAAAATAATTTTTATTTACTCATGTTCTCAAAATAACTTGAAAAGTCTCAGGAAAGGTACCTGGGTAAGATTTCAGTCAGGTCAGAAAAAATACAAGGAGGCATAGGTGCAGGTAGGCATGTATGTTGAACTGGATTTGTAGCTTAGCAAGATGTTTGCGGTAATCTGCAAAGCCAAATGACACTTTCAAGGTTAAATTACTCATTAAATTCTTAAAGCTTGCAAGTCGACTTAGGCTATGCTCAAAAGAACATGGAGATTTACACTTGAACCCTGAAAGCGGGCAGAACATGTGCCTTTGACCCAAGGTGGGCAAAATACAAAGGTGCTAAATATGTTTTTCTTTGAGACCTCCAGGTCAGGCAGGAGGGAAGTGAAGCCAGGTTAACTAGGAAGGAAATATTTAGGCGAAATCTGGTGAACTGAGTCTTACAGACCTCTAATCTGGGCATCAGCACAAACTGAAAGGAACCATCAGAATGGAAAGGATTGAGGTAGCCAGCATTCCTCTTGTGTTTTTTTTCTGAAACCACTATTAAGAAAAAGCATCTCTAGGAAACTGTGGTAGTTACAAAAGTGCACAGGCCAAAATAACAGATCAAATAGTGGCCGAGCTGGCAGCAAGCAAAGGTCACTGCATTTCTAAGTTGAAACACAGGCAGCAAGGACTTCGTGGAGGATCTCTTACACATCCACTGGAGCTAAGCAAATACAACAGGAAAATCCAGAAGAATTTGCTGCAGTGGAAATGAGCTGCAATCTATCATCCCTGAATAAAGAGAAATCCAATTGTCTGAAAACATGAGGCAGCAGAAACTGAGTTGATATTTCAATTTAATTCACTTCGGTTCACCTTATTGACTTCAACAGCATGCAGACACTATCTTTTATCACTCAAGTGTCACTGTTCTTCCTTCTTTGCATAGTGAATATGGTTATGGCTATTGATGTACTTATAAAATATGCACTTGGATTTCTCCACAGCGTGTCTGGATTTGTGCCTGCGGATATAAAGAATTGTTCAGTGGTGAATGGGTGTTTGGTTTGGGGCTCTTAGGGTTTTTTTGGGGGGGTGCAGGGGAAAAAGAGGTAGCCTAATCTTGCAAAAGCAACCTCCACAAGGTCACAGACCTCTTTCTCTACAGAGTTCACTGCTGTTGCAGAGACTGTAATGTCATTACCGTTTCCAAGAAGGGCTCTATTTGTTCCATCTCTTTGGCATATCCTTGCAGAATTGATTACGAGCCAGATTACAGTTCTAAACCATGTGAGAGAAAACAGATTATCAAGAGCTCTTGACAGGATGATCACAACCTGGAAAATGTCGTTCTCCTCACCCTCCACAATAGTCACATTCTTTTCTGAAAAATGAAATCTGAAAATATAGATTACCATGCAGAGACCAGGCTTTTCTTTCTGCCATGCCTGAGACCGTGGGTCGGTCTCCCAGCTCACGCAGTACACCCCACTACTGCCAGTACATCTGCAGAATGTCCTGCCTGGCTTTAAGTAAAAGACAACACCCACCCCAGTGAACCGTCCTCCCTTCCTGCCTGAACTACACTCCTCCCAAATCTCGGAGATGTTGTGGGTTCCCTAACTTTTTTCCTCCTTTTATCTTCTTGCTCTCCTTCTTAGTTACAGTTTGGAACAAAGAGGATGCTCGCAAGGACTTCAGCCGTCCTTACTCCCGTGAACTGTTCCTTTTGCACCTTTAAATTTTACCGCTAGATGGAAGCCTTGACCTCCAGAGTTACTGCATTAGATTCCTGACCATTCAGTTGCACTCTCGGGCTTCTTGGTGAACTGTTTCCTACACGGAGTCAAAAATTGAAGTAACATTTCGCTGGGCTCAGTCATTTCTGTAGCTCACTGATTTGTACACGGAAGGTATGAACCTCCCAGGTGTGGTGGCATTCTCAGATAAAAGTATAGAGCTTACTGGGGCTACGTAAATCTCTGCTAACAATACGGAGCTAGATTGGATCGGCCACAGACAGAGAAGACACAGAAGGACCTGGGAGTGCTGGTGGACAACAGGCTCACCATGAGCCAGCAGTGTGCCCTTGCGGCCAGGAAGGCCAATGGCATCCTGGGGTGCATTAAGAAGAGTGTGGCCAGCAGGTCGAGGGAGGTGATCCTCCCCCTCTGCTCTGCCCTGGTGAGGCCGCATCTGGAGTGCTGTGTCCAGTTCTGGGCTCCCCAGTTCAAGAGAGACAGGGAACTACTGGAGAGAGTCCAGCGGAGGGCCACAAAGTTGATTAGGGGAGTGGAGCATCTCTCTTATGAGGAAAGGCTGAGAGAGCTGGGTCTGTTCAGCCTGGAAAAGAGAAGGCTGAGAGGAGATCTGATCAATGCTCACAAATATCTAAAGGGTGGATGTCAAGAGGACGGGGTCAGACTCTTCTCAGTGGTGCCCAGCGACAGGACAAGGGGCAATGGGCACAAACTGGAACACAGGAAGTTCCACCTGAACATGAGGAGGAACTTCTTTACTGTGAGGGTGACAGAGCACTGGAACAGGCTGCCCAGAGAGGTTGTGGAGTCTCCTTCTCTGGAGATATTCAAAACCCGCCTGGATGCATTCCTGTGCAACCTGCTCTAGGCTAACCTGCTTTAGCAGGGGGGTTCGACTAGATGATCTCTAGAGGTCCCTTTCAACCCCTACTATGCTATGATTCTATGATTCTATGATTCTAAGCAAAGGGAAGAGAACAGGATCGTTGCTTCCCACCAGGAGAGTTTCTCCCACAGGGGAGTAGTCACTGATGGTATATAGCTGGGGTTGCAAAGCCTGTTGAAGGCTATTCCTTTCGACACTGAGCTCCCCAGCACAGTACTGAGGTCTCAAGACATAACATAAATAGCAGCTATATACTCTGAATTTCCTACATTTCTGGTTGCAAGCACCACATGAATGAAGAGTGAGTTTTCAATTGTTACTGTCATAAATTTCTCACCAAATACTTCCTGTGAATGAATATTTTTTGCATCTTATTTCCAAGCGGTTCACTGCGAATTTTTATGTTCGGCGTTCAAGGTGTTTAGGACATATGGCTCTCATGGGATCACTCTCTGACTGGGGAAGTAGCTCTTAGTAATGGGCTATGAACTGCTGAATACTCACGATTATGAACTCAGAATTTCCTTTTGAAGAAAAATCATGTTGGCTGTTAGACAACATCAATGAGATCAATGGGAGATAATTCTGCTCCCGAGTGCCAAGTCAGATGCTGAGAACTCTACTGTTTTAGCAGACAGCAAATTCATTTCAATATTTAGACAAAGCAAATGAGAAACACAGTTCATAAAAATGTGCTTAGAAACTCAGAAGGCTATTCAGGAAAATCATCTCTGATGGTGATGTGTCTTTAGTCCTTACTTTTATGGAAAGAACAGGGGCAACAGGATGAAATTCCTTATTTCTTGCTCTTTAACTAATTTTTGAATAAAACTGCAAAAATCTGACGTAATCTTGCTTTTTATCCCTATGATTGTTCTCACACAGAGTACTACGGCTGTTATGTCTGTAGTGCTACAAAACTGCAGAACAGTTTAGATTAGATGGTGTGCATGTCAACCACTGGCATGTGAGGCTGTATCTGTGCATGTACACCAGACAGTGAAAGGTCAGAACTCTGGTTCTGAGGACAACAGACATAGCATGGATTACATCTACCTAAATAAATTCTCTTCGTCCCCCAGAATATCTGGCTTTTTGTTTAACACCAGACAGAAAGATCTCTAGTCTGTGCTGTTGCCCAAATCGTGATAGGTGCTGTTGGAGCGCTAGCTGACAAAACTCAGAACTTCTGAAAAGCATGTGTCCAGCTTAGACAACCACAGGCTAGTCATGATTCCATGGTGCCATTGACCTGTTTCATCTACGAGTATAGGCATAGCTCTTAAAGTCTAGGCCCTGAGCTGGTAAGGGTAAGCTAATTCAAATGATTTACACACATTCAGTGTAGTCAAGGATTTGGTACACACTAGCACAGATCAGTGCAAGTTAGGAAAAAAAACCTTCCGTAGATTTGTTTTCATCATAACATGCCTCGGAATTTCACATTGTCATTTGCAAATGATTTGTGTGTTACACAGACAGCAAAACCAACTCTCTCATGGGCTTCACGGGCAGCGCTTTTCTCTTGGGCTCTCCTTGGGGTTAGGATTGTGCTGTCATTACTCCAGATGTCATTAATCCCTTCTGTTCATTTGAGTCAATCTTTTTCATAGTCCTGCTTGGTTTCATTGCGTGTCCTTTTCACAGACTGGGGCAGGAAGGGTAAGATGTACTATCTCTGTAAAGCAACTGCATTGTAACAAGCAATAGTACTGCTTACTACAAGAAGGAGAAAGCCTTATGTGTATGAGCTAGTCCACACCATATACATGCTATCTCAGTGGGACAAACTACTTAAAGTCTAAATGTAGTATGCCTGAACTTCAAAAAGACACAGTAAAAAAAAAAAGACTTTTCCTGGAAAATTGTTTGTTTGGTGTTACCACAAGTAACACTGGAGATTATCATAATTGAAGGGGACGAAAAAACCTTGGGCTTTCTTTGTGTACCCATTCCTGTTCATTCCTTGTGGAGCATCCTACGTGGGTTAGGGCACAGTCCTGCACTGGCTGGAGTTTCTGGCTAAGCTCACCTCGACTTCACCGTTACAGGATGACAGCTTGAACTAATAATATTCAGCTTGTATACATCTCTTATATAGTAATGAAGAAGGGAAGAAGCTATAGCTGAATGCAAAGAAAACCAAAAAAAGCACCAACTGGCAGGAGGTCTACGAAGATGATGAGGGGACTGGAGCATCTCTCTTCTGAGGAAAGGCTGAGAGAGCTGGGTCTGTTCAGCCTGGAAAAGAGAAGGCTGNCTGGAGAGAGTCCAGCGGAGGGCCACAAAGATGATTAGGGGAGTGGAGCATCTCCCTTATGAGGAAAGGCTGAGAGAGCTGGGTCTGTTCAGCCTGGAGAAGAGAAGGCTGAGAGGGGATCTGACCAATGCTTATCAATATCTAAAGGGCGGGTGTCAAGAGGACGGGGCCAGGCTCTTCTCAGTGGTGCCCAGAGACAGGACAAGGGGCAACGGGCACAAACTGGAACACAGGCAGTTCCACCTGAACATGAGGAGGAACTTCTTTACTGTGAGGGTAACAGAGCACTGGCACAGGCTGCCCAGGGAGGCTGTGGAGCCTCCTTCTCTGGAGATATTCAAAACCCGCCTGGATGCGTTCCTGTGCACCCTGCTCTGGGGTCATCTGCTTTAGCAGGGGGGTTGGACTGGGTGATCTCCAGAGGTCCCTTCCAACCCCTACCATTCTGTGATTCTGTAATCATGACTGGCTGTACTATCTGAAAATACTTTTAATTTGTTTTTCAAACTAAATGTATTTCAGGTTGCCAGTGTCCCTTTAAGAAGTACCATTCCATGTGAAATCTTTTTGGAGAAAAGAAGCAAAAGTCTCATTGTTAATGGTATTAGCATGGAACTAAGGATGACGTCACTGTATTTCATCACTGCCTTCTGTGGTAAGGCTTGTGTTTATCAAATGGAAAACTGTAAATAATAAATATGTGGCAAGCTTCTAAACAGCACCTTTTTGTCACACTAATCATTTTTGGTTTTACGTGATTTGCAGATGCCTTGGATTTTGAAAGCAGAAAATACACATATTCAGAGTGCAGCCTAGTGTATGGCAAGAGGTGACAATGCCAGTCTGATGGCTAAAATTTGAATTAATATTTGATTTTAGTTTTATTTTGATCTATAGTTATAACACAGTCATGTGAACATGTATTTTATGGGCCAAACTGCTTAATTTTTTCTTCCATTAATGAGCCAGCTGTTGCCGAGACATTAACAAAATTCAGTAGATTCACAATCTGTTCCTTAATCTAATTACTAATAAAGGTGCCCACAGAAAACTTCTTTTGCATAGCCCAATTTTACAAAGTTTGATGTAGTTTTACCAGTGAGAGATGTAAGTCAAAGGCTGCACTTGTTCCAGTGTCTGATACAATTAGGTTAATGGCACGAAGCCACTGGAGTGTGGAGATGCCGGCAGACTGCTCCATGCCCAGGAGTCAGAGCCATCGTCATATTTGCCCTTGCTGTCAAAGAGAAGAGAATGGCAGTGACAAGAGTGGCTAGAAGGATCTTTCTAGAAATAAAAACTGTCAGGCTCTCCTTGCATTCTCACGCCTGTAGGCAGCTGTCCTACAAAGTGCTCTCACTTCCTCGAAATTTCAGTAGGTTTTTCAGGGTGTGGACAGAGAACTTTTCAGAAAAAAAAAACAGAACAACTTGGTCTAATGACAGACATGAACTGCCGTGCTCCCCAGGTCTGAGTCTTTCCTTATGTAGGCAATAGCATGAGATCATAAGCAGAGATCAGAATGAGGTCTCCCAACAAGTGAGAACTCATCTCAAATGACATTCCCAGAAATGCTCTTAACATGTTCAACTTTTTGCAGCAGTCTTCCTAAGTACAGGAGTTTTCTCCCCATTTTCTTCCTGCTCCTTGTCTCCATTTTTGTGGCTTTTTTCCCCTATTTTCTATCAATCAGCCTGCTTCCAAGTTGTGTTTTAGTTCAGCTGTAACAAAGTCAGTACTGGAATGAGCAAGCATAATGTGCTCCTTGGCCATTTTTCTGGCTATATAGCGGCTTAGCTCACTCACTCTTCAAGTTTGTGATCAAGATCAAAGATGCCAAGTTTGACGCCACATCTAGACATTCCTCCCACAATTGTTTCTCTTCTGTAGGATGTGTACATACAGGCAAATTCCAACTTCGACAATACCCTCTGTCATGTGGACTTGCCTGTGTATTACACGGAAATCATTAAAAAGCATTACTGAGAAAGAGCCTAATTTATATATAGACACGAAGCCTACTTTCATTAGAGCAGTTAGATTCCAGTTATTCATAGACTGGTTCGAGCTTTTTATTTTCTCCCCAGAAAAAAAAAAATTACTCTCAGTCATAATCCTGTTCTTTCTTCATATGGAAAAGGAGGTGACTAGGAGGCACTAGAAAACACAGAGCAGATAGGGTGGAACGTTCTGATTAGTGAGATGAATGACCGCCATGTGACCACCCATGCAGGGGTCAGACTCTGATTTCTGCCTGGCCCTGAGGGCCGGATTATCCAGTCTGTAGGGATGTGCTATGCTGCATAAGCATGATAAAATCTCAGTCAGAGCCTAAAGGAGCTACAGATGCCTGGAGAGAACCCCTCAACATGAACCAGAAGTGCCAGAAGTGCAGTGTATAAGGAAGGTATCTGGATATGACACTGCTAGGGTATAAAAGCAGTCTGTGTTCACATGGCACTGCATCCAGTTTCACAACTCTTGTTTCAAGATGCACCGTTACATGAATTCAGTCAGCATGATTTGGGACTTGAACTGGCAAGTCCCCCTGGCGTGGGAGCATCCCCACCAGCTGGGGAATCTCAGTACCGTGCTCCACTCCCAGGTACAGACATCCCTTCTGACATCTCCCCTCCACAGTGAAGGACAGGGAGAGGTCAGACAAGGACCTCTGACAGCACCACAGGAGTAGAGGTCGCATTAAGGTCATTTAATTGCGGAGTGGGAAAGGAAGCGCTTGACAGTTTTTTAGCACATAGGCCTAGGCTCTCACTAAGTGACAAAAGCTAGAGTGGATTTTTAATGTTCTACAAGCAGTCCCTTTCTTCTCTTGCCCTCATGTAGCTGCAAAGCAGTGGAAAAAGAAGCCCATCATTTAAAGAGAGATATTCTTACAAAAGAGCTCTTGAGCTGCTGGAGACTTTTACTGTAATTTGAGTGCCTCCAGGAGTCCCGAGGCATGTAACTTCTAGAGATTTTATTGTAAAATGGAATTCAGATAAACACCAGTAGCACCTTGGCTTCCTTGTGGCTGCTTTCTGTCTGCCCTGGCAGAACTGATTGGTGACCCATGAAGATCAAGAAAACATCATACAGTAATAGTACACACACTCACAGCTCAGCATTCCAACAAACGGCTTGTTTGATCATTGTCATCTAGATCTTAATAATGTGAATTTTGTGGTTCAAGGCACGAAATCTGCCTTGCAAGCACACAGGGGCTATTGATTTCACTAACTTGAAGCAGTGAAATTAGGTGCTTAAGATACTGCCTACTTGCAAAAAGCATGCTGCCTAGTATGTGGAAGAGAACAAATTCCTTTGGAGGTGACTCAGAGGACCCATTTTTCTTTACTGGCTTTGAACGGAGTCCAGAGAGGTAAGTTTCCAGGTGTCTAAACTTCAACCGTCTGATCACTTGCCCACGACTCTTCCCCAAGAACCTCTGTTATGTGGGAGCGAGGGAGATCTCCCAGACCACAGCCACAGTTCCCCAGCACCATGTCCCCAGAGTTGTGCCAGGCAGCAGACAGGCAGCCCACTGCCGAAGGCCTTACTGCAACAGCCGTAGCGACACCCATTCCCTGTGCCCTGGCAGGGCACTCAGAATCAGGGGAGCTCCTTTCTGTGCAAGGGCTTTTTGCTAACCTGCGATGCAGTGGACTGAGGGCTGGTCCTAATATATTTCTTAACTGATATTTACTAACATATGCAAAATAACAAAGACAACACTCTTACAGCACTTCATACCTTCATAGCACTGTGTAAACATTACCTAGCCATATACCTCAACAAATCTTTATATCCTCTCAATGCCCCAGCAAGACCCAGCTTTAACTAGACACCTGCTCTGTGGGAAGATTCAATTCCCTATCTGTATATACTTTCCCCTGCCCTACAAGGTGGCTAGACATGGCTGTGGTCTTCTGTCACTCACACTAGAAAAGAAACCTACAGCAGATAAATCAGTTATCGGGCTGTAAACCACTGCTATTTTTTTTTGCCTGTGAAATGATCCAGAGCCGACACTCAGTTCCCTGAGCCATCTAATACCCTTTCCACAGCCACTGCAAAATTAGTCACAAGCTATACCATAAGCTTCCACCATTATTACCCATTAAAATTCTTCCTTCCTTACAGAATGTTTAAACATACGTTATTATATCATGGCTGATATAATCATGGCTGACAATGTGGGTGGGGAGGTGAATAAGACTTTGTTTGGTCCATTTACTTCTTCCAGTGCCCAAAAGCTTTGCCAACAATGCAAGAAAGGAAGAAATCACTCAACCAATCCAATAAACTTTTTCTTCATGTGGGTGATCTCATGATACAGCAACCACAGTAACTATAATAGTTACCAAAAGAAACTTTTCTACCGCAGATAAATGATCTTACCCCGCAAGAAATGTTCGTCTAGCAGAAATAGGCAGTACGCTAAGACAGTTACATTAACTGCAGTTTATTGGTTAGTATTATAAAGCTCCTTCAAGAATGAGGAATTTGGAGGCATCTGTCTGTACAGGAGAATACTACCAGAAACCCGGACACAGTTTCCCTACCACCCACGTGTAGGCTTCTTCTCTAGCAATGAAGAGAGATACCATGCAATGTGAATCACCTGGAGAGTGCCTGTCTTTCTTCACTGACTACTGAAGGCACACAACTAGGTCAGCTAAGGTCCTCACTAACAGTGCTCAGAAGAGCAAAATTCATTCTGTCTGACACCTGTTTGGTATGGCCACTGTTCCCGTGGAATACAAAATGAAGCTGCACACAGGTCTTCACTCAATGAACTTGTTCCTTGCTTTCAGGCATAGACAATCTCAGATCTTCTTTTTCAAATCTTCTTTCAGACAAATCACTTCCTTTAAACATTTCCCCAAGTGAGACGTTTCTTCTATCCTTGTACGCTGGGCTGGTGACTAACGCATTTGGCTTTTTTTAACTATAAGTTAACACTACTAAGTTCTCTGGACAACGATCTGCTGCTCTCGTATGTTCATCATAGTCTTCTGAAGAGTGAGAGTGGAAGGAGATTACTTAGCCCCTGTTTATACTGAATATTCTCCAAACTTCAGCTGCCTATCTGAGGACAACAGGCAGATGCTGCAACTCATAGTAAGAGGTATTTTTGCCATGGTCTCCTGAGAGCACCAGGAAAAAATATGATTTTTGAGGAAGAGGAACAAATAGGCTAGGGACCCCGTAGATGACCTAAAGGATGTCAAGCTGTGGCAGTTAAAAAAAAAAAAGATACTTCTAAAAAAGTAACCCCCTTAGGGATTTCAGCCAAAAAAAGGGCAGAAGATGGCAATTTGTATCAAAATTGGAGGGAAATAAAGGACTGGTGCAACCTTGTGGGATAAGAAGATCCTCTGCTTTCCTACTAATCATTCCATCCCTTTCTTACATGCTTGAGAGCTTTCTTATCCTCTGAAACCAACATTTGAATCAACAGCTCATATTCTGAGCAATAACAGAGATGTAGGTTTTGAAGAGTGCAGAGCATCTGTGTTGCCCATGGACAGTAAGCTCTGAAAATCTTGTCAGTTTTATGTGGCAATCCAAACGCAGATGTGAATACCTAACTTTAAATGGATAGGCTTGAAAGTAATTGTCTAAATGCAGGATGAGATTTTATTTGATAAATCCCAGGTGAATAAACTTGGCATCTGAATCATTACTCCATGCACAGAACTTCTGGAGAACAGTTATGGGAGCAACTTCTGGGCAAACAGAAGTAACTTGTAAAACTTCTTTTCACATTCTTTGAGGAAAGGCAAGTGCTTAAAATAATGTATTTCACTTCTTCCTTTGATAGCTTTGGAATAAAAATTTTACAAGTTTTTAGTCCTTTTTATTTCTCTTCAGTGTTTCTTAAGAGTTTTTGTGGCTCTTATAGCTATAGCATTATTGCAGAAAATGGCTGAAAAGGAACTATTTACGAGATCAGTCCTGCAAATACAAAATACTGCCCATAATGCATTTTCCAAAAATACTGTGCAGATCCATAACACGCTATGCAGTAACGGGCCATAGTAAATAGTCTCAGGAATGCCAACATGCACACACACATATAAGGGTATAAAGGATGCATATATTAAAAATGGAATTTAACATTTTACACAGTAGTGCCATTTGCTGAACAGATAATAATAATGAATAGTGTTGCCCTGGAGTTAAGATTAACAGCGCATTTTCAGACAATGAACGTAACAGTTTCATTGGTATCATGCATTTCTATTTCACCCAGAATCTGTATCATCTAAACCATTCCATGAAAGTCGCACACCATTTCTTTGAGCATAAGCAACATTCCTCACTCACAGACAAGAACATGCTGATCAGCTTCCTTCAATAGCTGGTTAAAGGAGAGATGATGAATTTATTCCCCATTCTCTGTGGAGCGGCATTTTTTTACATGCTGACGTGCTGTGATGAGCACTTTATGATGCGTAGCTGACTGGCTCTAATACCACTTGATCCTTTATAAATGAAGAGGCAAGAGGCTACAGCCCATCGCGTAACTCCATTACTGGGATTTGGATTAAGAGTGTCTTGCACATGTTGCTGTCTTTATTTTAGCTGCTACATGTCCGGTGCCTTGAGAATAGTTTTTGGAAACCTTTTTCTCAAGTCGTCCTTTTACTGCCCATCTGGGCTCTCTAAAAGGATCCATTTGCCAGTGAGCTGCATGTGCCCAAGTCTGGGGGGCAATGCAGCAACAGAGAAAAAGAGCAAGGTTAGAAAGAAATGTTTCTGTTTCATTTCCATCTGCACTGCAAAACCTGATCTTGGCTACTAGAGTGTGTGTGTTTATTTGCATAATTATTTCTAGGTTCATCCTAAAAAGATTTCACCTGTTGTACTATGACAGTGATTGTTTTCCCAAGAGATCTTTTATAGTAGGCGTAACAGCGGGTACAATAGCAGTTAGGCCTTTTCCTTTCATCTTTGAGATTTGCTGGGTTTTTAAAGTTTAAAGACAGCTTGCTTGCTCCTGCATTCTCCTGGGGTCTGGGCCTTCCTGATGCGGCGCACCCCTCCCACCCTGAGTCACACAGCCCCTATACATTCAGCAGATCAGCCATGTGGAATTTTATGTGAAGGAGTAAAAGTAACGGAGAGGAGCGATATAAGAGTTTAGATCCCCTCCTCTCCTTTGCCACAACAGAAAAGCCAGGCTGATGCCATTACTCCAGCTGTGGCCCAAGGGAAAAAAGGCAGAGGGCCAGTGGGACGAGGTAGGGCTGTGCAGGGCCACACCAAATCCTGTAGCATGATGGACAGAAGATACATTTCTATCTTAATGTCATGAACAGGATCTTATTCTTCCTGAAATGCAGAATGTTTAAATCCAGCTGCGTTTCTTTGCACCTGTGAGCATCTGGGCTTTGGTTTGTGCATCAAATAGCTTGGAGCAAAGAGATGCAATTAGTAACTGATATTTGGACGTTGTCTCTTGGCATGTCTTCCATGATGATTCATACTGTTACCTTTACTCTTCCAGACAAGCCTTTTCCTCTGTATTAGGTTTGCGTGCCAGGCAAACCCAATCCATCCGCCGTCAAATCAAACCAACACACTGAGGAAGGATATAACCACCCAGCTGTGCACAGGATGATACCTATAAATCACAACAGGCCAGCTCCAGGCGGTAGCACTGCCAGCCATTACCATAGAGATCTTGGCAGATTCACCAAGAAGCTTTTGCTACATCACAAAATTCGGATAGAGGCATATCAAAGCCGAGGACAACAACCATTAGATGTTCTGTCACCTACACAGTGCAGCTTTCCAGGGGGAAATTAGAAATTAGAGTGTAACTGCTGCCAAGGCAGCTCTCCTGTTTCGTTAAAATTTTTTCCCCATCACTAGCTATGTGATGCTACTAGAATGCTACTAGAATGTGTAGCATTCACAAAATCAGGCACGTATTCTCATAGTCAAACTGTTATCACAGCCAGACAGAGGCGGGCTAAACGTACCGATGCTCTCATCAACTTTGTACACAGACCCCTGGCCTTCTTAAATATCAACGTTGCATCTTGAGATACATCAGGGAAGTATCATTAGAAGTTTGCCCTGTCCTTATGCTTTTCTTAAACATCTGCTTTTGGCCACTGAATGAGACAGATATTGGGCTAGATAGATCTTTGATATGACCGAGTATAATCATTCTTATAGTCTCTAATAAAAGAAGATTGCAGAGCAGACAGGGATTCCAGGAGGCACTGCTGTTCGAAGGGAAGGCACTCACACGCTCCAGTGATGGGCAGCCATCCAAAAAGCTATGGTAGGTGGATGGCAATAAAATCCAGAGATAAGCAGATGGCTCCCAAGCTACAGAATCAGTTAACAACAACAAATACTAATGGTCATAAGCCATTTTATGAACTTCTCGCAAAATGCCAGAGCCAGCTATTACATGTCTGAGCTTCTTAAACATCAAAGCTATTTACTTAAAGTTGATTTATACCAGCAAAAAAAAAGCTATGTAATTTTCAGTCAAAAATTGCAGACCACAGAAACAGCATCCAATTTTTTTTTCCTAATAATCCTTTCTGGCTAATGTATTTTGGGGCCAAGTTTCTCCCCGTCATACTTTTATATAGCCCAGTTATAGTTCTACAACTCTTTCAGCGCAGTTTGAGAACAGCAGCTGAAGTCAAATTGAATCCGGGCTGCTGTGGGCCTGCCCTCTGCCCTCGAGGAGCCATGCACTGCTAGCCATGCTGTCCCTCGCTGTTGTCTTGCTGCTGGCATTTGTGCAAGCAGAAGGTGAGTCCCTCCAGGAAACTAATTTGGCTGAAGACAAATCACTTCCCTCTCTTGCTGTGCTGGTTTGCAGTCAATCAGCTCGTTGAAATTATCTAGGTAGCGTGGAGATGAGGAAGTGGACATGCATGCTCAGGGACAGGAGAGAAAGGCAGAATTTGCAGCCTTACTTTAGTCAAGTATTAGGTGCTGAGGAGCTCTGCTGCTACACTCTGTTTCTGTGGGTCATTGCGTGATGCAGTTCGCAGGTTTAGTTGAGACCTTCAGTGTGATTCATAACCTCTCAGAAAAGGCCACCCTGGTACAAATGGATCAACCAGAAAACTGGGATGGTTTACATTCTTTCAGCGATTTGCCTGCTGTGTGAGGACATTAAAAGACTGCTCGGCCCATATGTTGGGGCAGAGTGCTTCTCCTCCTTTTAAGACCCAATGATGTTCTCTACGGCTCCTGTGCGAGACTTTGCCTTCGCTCCTTGCCAGTTTCTAATAGAAGCGTACGTTTTTATCAAGTACGATTTCTCTCTCACATCTGCCTCTCCCCATGCTGATAACCAGCGATGATGCCTCTGAAGCAAAAACATTCCTGACTCACAATATTAGGAGGCAATCGTTGCCTCCTAATATTCTCAGCACAGATAGACATCACGTATACAAGGTTGCTCCCGACGTGAGAGAAGGAATATTTTAACATTTCTTCTCTCACCCTATCAGTAAAAGGAATAATTATAGCCTCAGTCTAATGAGGGAGGGGAAAGGAAGGCTGTACAAATCACTGGACACAGGAGCTCTTATACCAGCCACAGCAAATGGGACTTTACCATCTTCCTCTACACCAGTAAATTCACTCTTGTTTACAGATATCAGAAGTGGGAACAGAATCAATTATCTTCTAGCAAAAATTAGTTAAGTTTTATTTCTGTGATCTACTTCACCATGTTTACCATGGCTTAGATAAAGCAGTCATTCCTGCTGTTCGCTTGATAAATCAGTTGCTAAAACTCACAAGTACTGGATGAAGTGGTTTTTAGTAAAAACATTTAAACCTAATAGGACCATCTGATTGTCAATCTTATGATTAAAAGTTTATATCACAGGTAATTCAAAACTGTTTTTTTTTAAAAAAACATGGTAGAACAATTAAGAAATAAAAATCTCCCTTTGAGATCCAACGGTGTTTTAAACGTAGCTGCTTTCCAGAGTAAAATGCTTTACTGTCATGACCAGCTGCAAAGGAAAAAACTGAAAACCATTTTCCCCTTCAGAAGAGTCTACACGTAAAATCTGCTGTAATGTTTACTGCTGTTGCCATAGGGGTTTAATCCTTCCTCGTTGAACACCAGTGGGTACAGGGTTGGTCTTTGAAAAGAAATGTTTCCTCTGCCTTGTAAAGCACACTATTCCATGAAAAACTTTATGTAATAGGAGTTGCCATGCTTAGCATCATAGGAGTGCTTTTGTGAATATGACGGTCATTCATGGAGCATATGTGAAGGGCTCAGGAGGCTCACCAGAAGCCAAAACTGTCTCACTGACCTCATAAAAGTGACATCAAGTCCATTGTCTGCTTTCCTGGTAAACTTTTCACACACGTGGCACCACACAACACTTGCTAGTGCTCCTAAAGTGACAACTGAAACATTTCCCCTGTGCTTTAATGGATGCGTGCCAATACGCTCTTAACACTTCCTTTAAGGGAGAAACCAAGCAAACACTTGCGCATCACCTCACACCCACTCTGGCTCAAGTGTTGCCTCCACAGAAAACAACTACATTCTCCATCCATCGGCCAGCACAGATCAAAGCAGCCCTAGCCAAGTGGGCTAAGAGTACCTGGAAATACGTGCAAATTTGTACGTCTACATCCAGCCACTGAGATCTTGAAAGCACCTCTCCAGCCCCAATGGAGTCCCAGGTGGCCTCTTTTGGCTTGCGCTGGTGCGCTCTCTCTTGCAGGGCACCAAAGGAGAGGTGCAATGTAACACCAGCAGCTGGTGACCAGAAAAAGGGGAACTCACTTGCATGACCTCCACATCCCTTGATGTAACTGTGGCATGCAGCCCTTGTACACCAGGCTTTCCACACTCAAGGCTGTCCAAACTGGTGCTAAGTTCTTCTAGGTTCCATCACACCAGTGAGGGCTGGGTGAAGGTGTGGAGCAAAGGCTCACCCCTTATACTTTATCTGGGATGTCAGTACCAGGCAGCCAACTCAGAGCCTGGGGACTGATTCATTATTGCTTGGCACAGAGCCACTGCCCTATCGTCCAACCTTAAGTGTTGATCGTGGCACCTACAGGCAGCAAACCCACCGATTACTTCCACTGAAATGATTTGGCTGAATGGATCATTTGCAATGTGAGGGCAACAGGAACTCCTTCAAATACATGACACAGAGTCACCTTGACTTTACGTCCCCTGAGAAGGGCTCTCCATCACCCAACTTAGTCAAGCCTCCAACTAGATGGTTGCACAGAGACGGAGTGCAGCTTTTCTCCCCTTGTACTCCCATTGAGTTCTGGGCATCAGGATGATACAGAAAGGAACTGCAAATACTCAAGTTTTTATAGCAGTTGTTACTGAGTGCTAGAAGTTTTCAATAAAAAATTTAATATACTAGAATCGAAGTAAAAAAAGAGTAACTTGCTAATAAAATACATATTTGCTGCACTGTACCATGAACTTTGGTAGAAGGGTGCATACTAGGGTTTTCAAAGGAAACTTAAAAGAATGGAACCTGGGAACCAAAATCCCTGAAACTCCACTGAAAACCCTTGCCTCAGTGCTTTGAAGAAACAGCTTTTTATTGCATAGTTGTATTTTACCTCAAAATTGTAGAATTTTAGGAGGTTGGGTGTCTGGCTTGAGACCTACCACAAATGAAACTGACCTCATCATAACCCTTGAAAAAACCCAACAACCCAACAGTCTATGTGAGAAACTGCCACAAATATTTTGGCAACGTTTACCAGTCTGAAAGTCAGCCTTTTAGGGCTGACCTAGCATGAAGAGTGAACCACATGCCAAGTCATAACTCCCCTCCTCCCTCCAAAACTGCAATTGTCTCAATTTTTTATTCCACAACCCAGTGTATTAAGTCCAGTAGTGAATGTTAACAAAGTCTTGACCTGCAGAGTGTTAATTTCCTCTGGGACCACTAAAGCGGAAGACCTTTTCTATAAACGCCAGATCCTGTAAACCGAGTAGTTCATCACTGCAACACCTAGAGTGGGATGGAAAGTGCCAGGAATGGAATCCAGAACCCCTTATTAGGGGTGAGATACTGCCTCCAGAGTCAGGTAGAAGAGGATGGAGACAGCGTGATTATAGCCCATTTTGAAAAGTTTTAGTTGGGAATGAAAATTCCCATCCTTTAGTGTCTTTGTCTTTGCTTCGTCTACAGTCCTGAATCTTCTGCTAAGCTAGGTGCATGTTCTATCTCTCAAAAACCAGAAGGACTCTTTAATTTATAGTACAACGCCAGAAGGAACTGCAGTGGCATCTATTCGCTTTTCTTTTGGAATTGCATCGAAAAAGGGGGAGACCCAAAATACTACATGAAAAGAACCAAACTGAGTGCTTTTTTTCCCAGCAGCGCAACCTTACCATCAGAATTTCAGTTACATGGAAAGGGACACGTTTTCCTCCTCTCTTCCTACCCTACAGTGAAGCTCTGCCACTGCATAGAAAAGAAATATAGAGGAAAGGCTAGAAATATCCTGTAAGTGATACCAGAATCGGTAGGATATTCACATGGGCCCACGATCAAAACAGCCACTTTTTTTTTGCTCAGTCCTCTTAGAGCTGGAGAGCCAGACTCACACTCTTCTGCTTATAATCCATCCTTACGGCTGGTGCAGGAAAGATGATAGCCCAGCAGACAGAACTCAGGGAGCAGAAAAGAGCTTGAAATTTGAATCCAGGTGTGGATTCATCAGGGAAATGGATGCTTTTGCTTCCTCTTCTGTTTTAGCACACGCATGATCTGATGTGGTTATGTGGTTCATCTTTCAGCTTTCCACTCTGTCTTTCTTCAGCTCCAGGCTGCAGCTATTGCTGTCCTGCACCGTGTTCCTGGTTACATGAGGGATGAGGAGGGGGTTCTGCTGCCTGCATTTCCTGCTGCAAGGACAGAGGTTACAGCAGCTGGAGCCTGCCGTCAGGTGGTGCTTAACCTTGCTGATACAAGCTAAGATGGTTAACCTTCCACAATCTGGACATACAGCACCAGGCACATTTCAAGTTCCCTTTGGAAGGTAGACACCTCCTAATTAGCCACTGTGTGAGACTTATCAGGCTAACGGATTTGAACACAGTCATAAAAATTCATTTTACATCATCTTTTAAGTACCCAAAGTCCTATTTTAGATCTGGCCCTAGACAATTGGAAGAAAGAGAACTTTCTGCAGAACTAGCATTAACTTCATGTGCTCAGTGACAGCTTGGTTTCGACAACCGACTGGTTTACTTCTTTGGCTTCTTTGAAGATGCCTCCTGATACTTTTGTGTCTGACAGCCTTTGTGACCACTGCTGTTAAATGCTATTTCATGAAAGGCTTGAAATTTGGGGAAATTCAACCTAGGAATATTTTCACTATACCTTTATCTTTAAACCAGTATCACAGCCTCTTAAGTATAAGTAATTAAAACTTAACTTCTCTTTTCAACGAACCCTACAGAGGAGCTAATGTGAAGTACAGGCAACAGAGAAAAGCTAAGTAAAGGCCAGGACTTAACACCTCATTCATTAAAATCTCTGAAATGCTTGGAATTTAATGCAGAGAAGTCTCCTTTTCACCATAATTATGTGAAAGACCAGAATAAAACACAGTTAAATGAGGCAAATATATAAATAAGGGAGCCTAGAGTTTGTGGTAGCTTTACTTACTATCTTAATTATATATTTCCTTCGAATGTTTTTTTCCCCTCCCTGGGACAGATGGAATAAATTATTCTTAAATGCAGCATAAAATCTATTCCAGATCCACTCATATGCCAGTGCTTAAACATAACTAACTAGAATAATAAAAGTCAGAGATGGAAAAGATCTATTAGCTGACCACCTAAAATTTTATATACAGAAATGTATCGATTTAACTAAATCTATTTCTAAATATTTAAGGAGGTTTGGTTTCATCTTAAATCAGTTCAACAGTGGCTGGAGTCAATTGATTTCTCTTTGAAACCACACTTAAACCAAATGGAAACGACCTGCTTTTAAGCACAGTGGCACTAACTAAATAAATGCATGTGTGTAGACCAAGAATCAGAGAGACAGCACGGTCTGTCCAGTTCTGTTAACACAGACCGCCGACACCTCCTTTGGGGGCACAGGGTCCTCCACCACCATCGCAGTTGATGGAGAATAAATATTTACCAGCTCCCAAAACAGGTCCAAGCTGGGAATTCAGATCTACTGAACTGATGTCTCAGTTTTGCCTCTCTCTGGCCTTTGACGAACCTCCTAACATCGCATCCTGTCTGCAAACACGCTAATGCCTCTCACCTGAGTATGATGATTCAAACATGAGCAAGCTGAGAACCAGCTCATGCCATGGTTACTTTCATAGCCAGGGACAGCATTTTGGTCCCAGTCCTAAAACAAATTGTATGTATTTAATTTTGAGCGTAAAGTCATTTAGATGGCAGTTTATCAGACACCAAGGACAGCAGAGGTGGTTTCTGTATATTCTGAACTGCTATGTAGGTGCCCGTACAGGACTGTTCTGTATGAACACCGTTTACGGCATTTTGTCCAAACTAGCTCTTAGCAACTTGCTGGGAGAAAGACGCAAGAGAGATTGTAATTAAAGGGGCTTATTCCATACCTAAAGCCTTATATGTATGGTAATGTTTACGTGAAATCATCCACATAAACTGAAAAATCATTCATACTGCTTTCAGAATGACATGCATGTAAACCTAGCCAGATATTCAAAACAGATTAAATACCAGCTTTCCTATACAATTATTTTTTTTCTAATCCTTGATGAATAGTAGAGGCTGAAAGTTTCTTCTAAAGATCACTGGAGACACACGGTGGACTGACCTCCCAAGCCCCACGTCTCTCCACGGCTGAGCACTGGGAATTCACCAGTTTCGCAATAAGCAACTCTGGTTTTGGTGCGTGCTGGTTGTTCCTACAATACGCTAACTACACCTTGACAGCTCTTCCCAACGTGCTCTCCTTTCCTTCGATTTTACAAGCTTCCTACCCACATCCAGATTATTTTAGAGAACCAGGGCCATACATTATTAAGAGATAACAGTGTCAAGAACTACACCCAGCACGAGCCTGTTAGACGATGTTAGATGTTACCATTAATTTGTGCTACTGCGTGCCTATATACAGCTTAATGTACCACTGACAAGCATGAATGTATCTTGAAATGAAGGACGTCAATGCTATACAACGTAAATGCAGCTGAAGAAGTACCAGTGGCAAACTAAACCATTTTAGCACTTCTTATGCCAATGTAAGCTTGTCTTGTGCAATACATTTTTACATTCTGGTCCATTTTATGCCTTAAATATTGAGATTTTCACTGTTTTTCTTCTTTCTTATAAGGTGCAAATAATAAAAAGTAGAAGAAAATACTTATTTTAAAGAAAAAACTTTTTTTTTACTTCTCATCACCTTCTGCAAGTGGCCATCTCCTGCAGCTGATAGTAATTTGGTAGCTGGATAATTTTGAAGAGAAAATTTCAATTCATCACACCTGACATTTTCCACAAAACATTAATGGAAGTGGTTTCCCAGTCCTGGGGTAGGTTTATTTTTATAATTGTCCCACAATATCGAGACTGTGGGGAACACACAGCACGACCTCCCAGTTCTGCGCTTCAACCTGATCCAGAAGAGACACAAGCGCTAGCCTCATGGCTTGGAGACACAAGCCAACAGATCAGTTCTGTCCCCTTCTCTTGTCCTCTGCTACGGCCTGAATGACCAAGGGGATTAAAGAAAGACTAATTTGTTGTCTGAGAGACTGGTTCACACCTATGTGGGTGAGTATTTGTATTTATGTAAGTGATGGAGAAACAGAGAGCTGTTCACCTCCACACACAAAACAGACGGGCGCAGGTGACATGGACAGAATACAGGAGCTCACCCGCAACTTTTCCCTGCACTCCCACGTTACTGAATACGACCGCCCAGCTATCAGTAGGCTTTCCTACATCAGCGTTTCTTCACAGCCAGCATTCAAAATGCTCTTTTTGCATCCCATCATTTTTTGTCACCGTTACAGAAATTCTCACCGGGTGGGAAAACCATCCCCTGCCTGCTTTTCGTGTGTAATTTCAAAACGATTGTGTTTGATGTAACAAGCAAGTGCCTGGCAGCACTGAGGGAGACTGGAGAAAGCCCAGCACGGCGAAAGAGTTCAAATAAAAGACTGCAAGGGCGCATACTCCAAAACAAACATGGGTAGGGAGGACGTTCATCCACAGGGTCTCTTAACTTCCACTGGATGTGGGTCGCCGCGCCCCTCAGCCCTTTTTCCAGCCGCAAACCCAAAAGTGATGTAATGAAGGCGCTGAAGTAGTTTCTAAAACNTCCCGCCGGCAGACGGGACTGCCCCCGGCAGGACGGCGCTCAGCGCGGTGCCTCCCTTCCTGCCCCCTCTCCCCCCCGACCTGAGGGTCCTGTGTGAGCCCCTGGGGAGGCGGGGAGCGCTCCTGCCGCGGGGCATCGCCGTGCTTGGAAAGCCCCGGGGCATTTACCTTCTCTTTGGGTTGAGTAGGGGGAAGCTCACCATCATCCTCCTTCTAGACACGGGGAGGAAGATACGGAGAGATCTTGGCCGTGGGCCGTAAGCTTGAGCTCCAAAGCACCTTGTGCTGCCTCAGCGGTGGGGCCCGGCACTGTGCTTTATGGGCTGTAGAAACATTGGTCAGGGCCGTGCGTGGTGCCACACCATCTCTGTATCCCAGGATAACTCGTGTTGAGGATAGTCTGGAAGTGTGCCCACGCTACCTATGCTGTCCCCGTGGCAGTGACGCCCGCACAACATCAGGCAGAAAGAGCTGACTCCTAGGAGGACCATCAGAGAGCCACAAAAGCAAGCTAGATTTGTAGGTACCCTGAAATCCTATTGCTGTTGTCATGATACTCATCATACTGACCTATGAAGTGCTGTAAACTTTGCTTGGTAGTTGTCCAACCTTTAAGTACCCTATCCGAGTCAAGGAGAATTACTTTTCTTTCTGACTTCATGACCCTGCTGCCAGAGGTGTGCTAATGTTTGTTAACTGGGTGAGCTCTCCTGAGATCAGGGAGCTGCAAGGATGATCCCTGGGATCCCCCGTTCAGCTCCCACCTTCAGCCCATCTCTGTGGAAGAGAGAGGGAAGTGCTTTCCAGCCTGTCCCACATGCTGCTGCCGTGTCATCTGGTCAGGAACAACAGTGACACTTTGCCTTCTCTGGCTCCAGAAGGACAAAAGCAGGTTGCCCACTCCTGTTAGCACTGTGCTCTCCTGGATCTTCATTCTCCTCCCTCCTTGCTTTCCCAGCTATATTTCTCCCAGCTCCTTGTCCAGTGAATCTCCTTTGGTCNCTGAGGGAGACTGGAGAAAGCCCAGCACGGCGAAAGAGTTCAAATAAAAGACTGCAAGGGCGCATACTCCAAAACAAACATGGGTAGGGAGGACGTTCATCCACAGGGTCTCTTAACTTCCACTGGATGTGGGTCGCCGCGCCCCTCAGCCCTTTTTCCAGCCGCAAACCCAAAAGTGATGTAATGAAGGCGCTGAAGTAGTTTCTAAAACACAGCCACCCGGACAGGGTGCCCCGTCGACAAGCGTGGGGGGAAGGTTCCCTCTGAGGCGTCGGGGTACGCTCAGGGCACCGGCCGAGGCAGGCGGCCGACCTCTCCTCCTCTCCCCTCCCCTCCCTCCCGCCGGGCTCCCCCGCGGCAGGAGGGCGGCGGCAGAGGGGAAGGGGGGGCT
>VZSC01012675.1:792213-854708 GCA_013398225.1 Steatornis caripensis | reverse complement strand
GGAAGTGTGCCCACGCTACCTATGCTGTCCCCGTGGCAGTGACGCCCGCACAACATCAGGCAGAAAGAGCTGACTCCTAGGAGGACCATCAGAGAGCCACAAAAGCAAGCTAGATTTGTAGGTACCCTGAAATCCTATTGCTGTTGTCATGATACTCATCATACTGACCTATGAAGTGCTGTAAACTTTGCTTGGTAGTTGTCCAACCTTTAAGTACCCTATCCGAGTCAAGGAGAATTACTTTTTTTTCTGACTTCATGACCCTGCTGCCAGAGGTGTGCTAATGTTTGTTAACTGGGTGGGCTCTCCTGAGATCAGGGAGCTGCAAGGATGATCCCTGGGATCCCCCGTTCAGCTCCCACCTTCAGCCCATCTCTGTGGAAGAGAGAGGGAAGTGCTTTCCAGCCTGTCCCACATGCTGCTGCCGTGTCATCTGGTCAGGAACAACAGTGACACTTTGCCTTCTCTGGCTCCAGAAGGACAAAAGCAGGTTGCCCACTCCTGTTAGCACTGTGCTCTCCTGGATCTTCATTCTCCTCCCTCCTTGCTTTCCCAGCTATATTTCTCCCAGCTCCTTGTCCAGTGAATCTCCTTTGGTCTCTCGTCTGACTGTTGCATGGGCGCGAGGATGTATGCGTAGACAGATGCTTCCCTTTGCAACAAGGACAGACAGTGTTCCTGTTCTTTCTTTGACTCTCTTCCTTCTTCCTACCACAACAGCGCGTGCTGAGATTCAGGGGAAAACACATTACCCTTATCTCAGGCTGATACTGGTGAATAATAACACCTACTGTCGCATCAGGGCACCACACTGGTGTATGAGACCGAGAGCATAACAAAACCTTGAAGACAGTTCTTTTTTGCAAAGTGGTGTCACGTGCGTGGCACCAAAACTGAAGCAGCAATATTGCAAATTTAACAAAAAAGGTGGAAACGGAATATGGCAGTCTTTTTCATACATCCAGCTATTAAGTCAAATAATGTTTTTAATCTCTTCTGTGGTCTGGGAAGTTAAGGACTTTTTCCCTCGCCTTAAATAGTTTATAGCATTGTGGACACACCTAATGGGGAGAGTTTTAAAAAGTTTTATGTGACATTAGCATAAAGGAAAAAATCCAGGCCTCTTTCCAGATAATCAGATGACAGAGTTCATCTTTGGGGACCATGGGTCAAAAAAAAAAAGGAAGACAAAATAACCACTGAATTCATGGCTGGTTCAAAGCTCAAAAAATCCTTGATAGGTCAAGTCACTCTGTGTTTGCTGGGTTTATCTGGAATAGAAAAACCTGGGTTTCCTTGGAAGGGGGCACTTGGAAGGATTTGACCCAGCTGGTGACCTCAGTGACCAGCATGACAGCTGCTTGTGTCTGGTGTTGGTGAGGTGCTAAAGCCGATGGTTTTATGAAGCATGCCTGTCCCAGGCTTGACGCTGGAAAGTGTAGGTTAGCAGAAGAGTCTGTCTGAGGAATTTGAACAATGACATATGGCAATTAATAACTGCGGTGCTTTGCACCGAAGTTTATTTTGAAAAGCAGTGGGTCTGTGCATTTCAATTATTATTTTTAGTTCTGTATAGCAGTTATTTTAGTCTGATAAACATGTTGCGTATGTCTCTTTCACAATGTTTATGTTTCAGCTTTCTCACCAAACCAACTGTTCACAGCACTTGCTTTTCCCTCTTACCAGAAGATCTGCTTTTTGCTTTGTCTCAGTCCCATCATAGCTATTGCTGTTGTGCAAAATTTGAGCTGTTTTCCTTTTTCTCCAATTATTCAATGGTAAAAAAAAAACCTCACAACCCAACTATTTTAAAGTCCAGCCATCATCCTGTGAAAGTACAAGGAGAGACAACTGTCAAAGTAATTCAGTAACACTTCTACATCAAGAGGTCCCTTTCTGTCACTCAGGGAACAATAGTGGGTAGTGACTGTAGTAAATCCAGATGCTGCAAGCCCTTGTTATCTTGATGATTGTATGTAATGATGTGTGAAGTCTTATACGGAGCCTGTACTGATGAAGCTGCTTATAGCAGCTAAGCAATCAAATGCATCAAGTACTCTAAGGAATATCCTTAAGGTTTTGGTGCAGCTTCCAGCTACAAGAGCAGGCAAAACTCCGTGCTACAGGCAAGATAGCTACGGTTTGAAGCCTTCATTTTCCTAATCTGCTGGAAAATAGCTTTGTCTTACTGCGTTCCCATCGGTAAATGTGGTTCGCAAAAAGGCTGCTGAACAAAAATAGCATATTTTGAGTTCCTGAATCCAATAAGAATGGATTGAGCTGGTGTTGGCAAGTACCTACTAAAGGCAGTAGAACATATAAGCCAATTAGTTTATATTGGCTATTTATTAATGAGATTTGAAAGAGTTTGACCATCCTTTGGTCTGAGAGATTTTACCTGTACAGATTGTGTCTTCTCAGGAAATGTATTTCTGGGCTTTTTAGTATAAAAAACTTATTTTATCTGCTACTGAAATCTTTTAGCCCAGAAGTATGTGAGACAGAGAGCTTTCTGTGGTAATAATTTTAGTAGTGGGTTTGTACTGTAAAACCTGACATTCTAGGATGAAGAAAATGGTCTTTCCTTGGTCTTTGATTAGAAAGCAAACAGAGGGAAAAACAACGGAAGAAAGAAATTGAAGGGAGAAGAAATACATATGTTTAAACAACTGTAGGTAAATTGTAGAGAAAAACAAAAAAAGCTAGAAAAATTAATACTAAGCTACAAAAAATGAGTCATAGAAATGCTGATTTTCAAATTGTCTTGGTTGTACAAGCCAAGCAAATGCCATTATTTCACTATCTTTACTATGAATAGGAGGGCAAAGCTTTTGGGGGCTGAAACTCCCAAGATGACTAAGTAAAACAAGTTTAGAAGTTGTTAGGCATGCAATTTTGAAGCAATGAGACAGATTCTTGCTACCATCGATGTAAAGGGCAAAGCATCAGCTTAATTCATTCTATTCAGGAATGATATCCTGAGTGACACACAGTGAATGCGGAGAGTAGGTAGTTGCTCAGACTTAGTCTTCCATGTTTTGGTTTTTTGGTCCTGTTAGCTGCATTCAAGGACTACTTCTGTAGGAATGCTCCCTCCTATTTATCAAGTGCATGTGCCTGAATTGAGCATAACACTTCGGTGAGATAGATGGCATTAATGAAGATTTCCGTATGTGTGACAATTCTCAGCAGAACTCCGCTTGTTCCCTTAGACAGCGATGTGAGCCCATGCCTGGGAGGGTTCACACTTCAATCATTAGCTTACTAATAGTATCAAAGTTTACCTAAACCCTTAGTGTTCTCCTTCCTCACTTAGACGTCATTTAAAGTATTGAAAAGTTATAACTTTTAACTCAAAATTACTTGAATTCGCAACTTTTCCACTTATATTTCAAATAATTTATTTCTCAGAGAAAGTGGGGAGACATTGAAGTACAAGGGTTTTTTTTCTGTATAATAAGTTAAAAATCTAAATATTGATAATGCAAACTGAATTCATTAGTAGTTAATTGCTGAGTATTTGACGAATTTTAGGAAGAAGGAAAATTATACTGTCTCTTGGGTAACAGACAACTGCCAAGGAACAGTTCAATGATATACAGAGAAATCTATTGCAGAACAGATAAACAAAAGATGCTTGAAGCTTTGGGCACTGTACCAAGCAGCAGCTATTTTTAACATTTATTTAGCAAAATCCATTACTGTTTGGTTACGGTTATACTGGGGGGGTGTTGTTCCCTCCTTTTCATTTTCTCCTGTGGTTCTGTCCCTCAAACTAATTTTGCAGAGATTATGTTAATTTTGTGACTGTGCTATGCTTGTTTGTTGGCTTTCCTTATGGCTCTCACTAGCTGCGTGTGTGAGCCTGGCCAAATCACAAATTATTTGAGCTTCGGTTAACTTACCCGTTAAGCACATAAAAACATTCTTGCTTTGTTTGTTGCAGTTCTGTAAATGTGTGAGACTAAAGCAGAAAATACAGTTGCTAATAGGAGACAAGGCAGCCTATAAAAAAGACAGTGTGCCTTACTTAGAGAAAAAAGTACTCAGAAAATAGTAATTCATGTGTGTCCTCTGTCAGAATGGGTTGTTTAAATTATCAAATGAATAGTTGAATGGTTTACTGGTTGTTTTCATGTCACGTGTTTCTAGCTTAAAGACTTTGTCATCTGTGTGGTGGTCCTTCAGTATGACATGTCAGTCTCTTATCACGTATTTCATCTATCTATGAGAAAGTCTCAGAAATAGAAATCACTGCTACTGAAACCTATTTTAAGGCTTGTTTTTACTGTGGGGTTTTTTTGGGTTTTTTTGCTGACACTTTCACTTCCTATATATCCATCATTCCAGATGTGCCAAGGTAGACAACTTGTCTCTGATTTGGCATTCAAATAATATAAAGTTGGGCTATTTGTCAAAAATTGGGGTTGAGGCACTATTTCTAACCAGATTTAATCAGTGGAGCAAAGCTGTTTGGTTGAACCTCAGGGCAGGCAGACCTGCTAGCATGTGGCACTGGGGCTAGGCACCGAAGGTGAGGTTGGAGCAGACTTTTCATCACGTTCTGGTGGCTGGGAGGTCTGTGCTGACACCCGTGATGGATAGGTCCCAGCAGGCAGTGAGGTTCACCTCAGCGAGCTGTAGCTATGTGAAGGTCAGGCGGTTGGTGTAAGTTAGGCTGCTTCTCTTGTTAGTTAAGAGCGACAGGACGCTGGGAGAGTGACACACACGCTGGCTTTGGACGGGCAGGTACGTCTCACCTGAGTCCTGATGCGTCCCTCTGGGGAGCGCTTTGTGAATGGGTGGTGAGCCGTGTGTGCACAAAAGCACAGTGTTGTCCTGCCCCATCAGATGCTTTTTGAAAGATTACAACCAACACTTCATCCTTATACGATGATGATGATGATGACAATGACGACGATGACTCTCACATGGGGCCTCAAGCACTGTTGTTGGTAATGAGCTCCTTCGTGTGAAAGTTACAGCTGAGGGATGGGAATGCATCATCCGACTTCATCACTCAACTAGAAATCCAAGGCAAGGCATTTCAAGACAAGATGTTCTCAGTTATTCCATTGCAGTTGTCTTGATTACAGAAGTAGAAGTATGGTGAAGGTAATGGATTTGCGTTGGACTGATACTAGTGAAGCAGATTGTAACCTGACCCACAGGAATTTGGTGAGAAGAAACGCAAGACAGAGCTACAAAGCTAAAACTTCTGACTCACACGTTGTGCTTTAACTGCCGTTAAAATCCTCCCATGTGCCCTGTGGAGCACTTTCTGGGGGAGGAAAGGCAAAGAAGCTGTTAAATACAGCTCTTAATATGAAACAGTGAAATCTGAAACGACGCTAGGTAGAAAGGGCACGGGAAATGTGAATCCAACAGGTGCCGTTCCATCAGTCCTAGGCAAGCAAAGGAGGCGGAGAGCAAAAGAGCTAGTAAACTTTCCATGAGTTCATTTTTTGGGAGGATTAAGGAGTCCTGGCAATGGAGACCTTGGGCATCTTGTGGTGTAGTGTTGTGCTAGAATAATTTGAGACGTGTTTTTTTTACATGGCAGCCTGCCTTGTGGAGATGCTGCCTGGCTCGGAAACCCTACTTACAGCCATGGCGGTGCATTAAACAGCTTATGAGGGTGTGCCTGAGCACCAGGACAGGATTGTCCATATTGTTGATGGTCAATGGCATCAGTTTGAATGGGGCCATCTAACTCGCTCTGATGTGATTCTTGAGTGTGTTTTACTGTGGGCCAGGGACTCATTTAACCACGCTGCCATGGCCCAGAGACCGTTCCCAGCAGACCACTTGCCAGTCTGTTTTGGAAGGCAAGACGTTTTAATGGTACAGGTGCAGACTGTGTCATGGCAGTTGGCCTTGGTCCCAGATGGCTCTCTTAAGCGTGTTTATTAGCGAAGATGTCCCCACTGTAGCTATGTTAACGTGATGCTGTGCCGTGGCTCATGTGCATGCCCAAGTAACCCAGGCACAGTGCAACGCCGGCGTAGCTACTTTGCTTGTGTGGTTCAAAGATGTAACGTAGTCGTGCTGCTTACCCACAGAAAGAGGTTTAGAGTGGTTTTGTGTACCATATGCAGTAACTGCGAGTTGTGCTAGCAGCTACTTGCTGTTTCCCTTTCTTGCGTATTTTGAGGCTCTGTATTACTAATGAACAGTGAGTAGTGCAGGCTGATCTCAGAGGATTGCTCAGGATTGTTTATGCTCATGACGGCCTTACGCTCTCTGGTAAAGCACGGTCCTTATCCTCCAATGGCGCTAATGGGAATCAAGGTCCCACATTTATCTCAAGCTTCTGCATTCCTATTTTAATATCTCTTGACATGTTCACAGCTCCTCTTTGCTGGTGGGCTGACCGTTGAGCACACATTCTTTGCAGACTGATGTGTCTTTTGACTGAGCGATGAGCCCTCCTTTTCATTACCTCCCACTGCTTCCGTACTCTTTTTGATCATTTTTTCCTCATTATGTGCCTATAAAGGGAACAGTCCTCCATTTGTTCAGTTTCTGTCCTGAATGACTCTTTCCTTTTATCTATAATGTAATAGCTGTCAGAGCTTGCTGCAAGGCCATGTAATTGGCCTGGAACCTCTGAGCCCCAGTATGGCCCCAGTCTGTCACCATTAAGGCCCATAAGTGCTTTACTCTTGAGTTATCCTAATGGGAAAATCCTCTTCCAAGGGAACTGATAGAAGCCAATACTTGGGGTATTTAAAACAGGGATGGAAAGAACAGCAAGGAGCAAAAATTTGCTTGATGTCCAGAGAGTCTACATGACCCAGGAGGTGTTTATTTGGGTACTTAAGTTTTTCTAATGCATGATCTTGTCAAAAGAAATGTTCGTTGTGCATACTAGTCTAAAAAGCTTGAAAGACTTATAGAAGCTTCAGAATTTAGTATGCTAAATAACTGACTATAAGGAAAAAAAAAGTATTTTGTAAGCCACTTACCAGTGCATGTCATGAATCTGAATGATTTGTGCTAATGTTTTGAAAATATTAAGGATTTTAGTACCATTGTTATTTTTAAGGGCTAGATTCAAGACAAAGAAATTCTAAGAAAGAAAGGAGTCAGAGGGAGGACAAAAGTTGATTCAGGTTGGCCCTGAGAGCTTATAGAGAGACTCATATCCATTCCATTTGGTTTTAGGCATGTAGCCGAGGTTCCTACATTAGGAATGTGATTTCTGTAGGCTTCATCTCTAGACAACAGATGGGGAGAGACACACTTCAGACCTCTCTTTTTATTGACTACAGAGGGGACTTAGGGAGGGTGCAGTCATCATTTCAATATCTGAGGTTGACATAAGCCTTTGAGCTTAATTGTCTTTTTTTTTAATTCTGTGTATATCGGTTATGCAAGAAACATGAATTAAATATTAGCTTGAACCATATTAGAATTACAAAAAACCCCCAATACAATTCTAAAGCCTATTAAAATGTGTTTGTGCAATTAGTCTCCAAGCACACTGTTGTCTCCTCCTTTCTCACTCCCCATCTTTTTATTTTTCCTCTTGTCTCATTTTTCATGTCCTGCCTGTATGTAGACTGCCACTTCCTCAGTTCAGGACTCATTAATTCTCCATGTCCTATAATATGCCTGCAGCACTTTGGGATAATAAAACAACAGTGTGAAGTAATAGAAAGCTGCTTCTACTTGCAGTAAGCAAAAGGCAAAATGTTGTCTCACTTCTATCCGAAATACAAGCAGTGCAGGTTCATATTGAATTAGCCACCAACTGCTGAACATGGATACATTGAAGGACGGCCCCAGGCTGTTTTCAAACAGAAGTACGGACTAAATGAATCCTTGCTTGGGAGGCTTGGAGGCAGCTGGATGTACATTGCTTGCCTCTGGGCTTGTGAAGACTGACACATTACACAGTTTTCACATCCTTCCAAATATACGTGGTGCCAGATGATACCAACGTGACTTGCTGCCAAAAATACCATGGAGCTTTATGGCCCGCACAGCACTACTTGGCCGGCCCCTGGGATCGCTTCCTCTTGGTCCCTGCCCAGAGCCGGACCGATGGTGCATACATGGCCCAGCAGTAGGAAGAAGGAGGTCTTCTCTGCTCACGTCGTTACTGCCTCTGCCTTTCCCAGCTACGCAAGGGTCCTAGGAGAGGTTAGTTGAGGGATAGCATTGTATTCATGGAGGAGGTATCTATGGGGCTACTAATGACCTAATCCTGTGGTCTCTGTCATGTGTGACAAAGATGTTTCCTTGCTCTCTGATGTTATCAAAGTGGCTGGGGGTACAGAATTTAGTAAAGGAGAGAGAGCGAGAAGAAGCTGCAAGCCCCCATTGTCAAGTCTTTCCCCAGCATTGCACAGACCTTTTTCAAAAGCTACAATGACCTCATGGTACTTGATGGTATTGGTGGATTTTTTTTTCATGAGTATTCTGAAAAATTAGGTTTGTGTCGTCTTGCACTGGTCCAGCAGGATTGGCAAGAAGAGTTGGGGACAGTTCCCCATGGTCTTTCTCACCTGAACTGGCAGTCTTAGCATCTGATCTGCAGAATACTGAGTGCTAAGCATGGGGCTATGAAATATGGAGATGACTGTAATTGCTTTGCCTCTTCTGCGGAGATATGCCCATATTAAAATCGAAAGCAGACACTAGAGTTATGTGAGGTTGATGTCCTTTATTCCCTTGGATGCCTGAGAGCCTACAGTATCAAGGTATCCTGAGAATATGCTTAGATGGTATCTATTTCCAGGCAAATGTCTTAGGAGTCGAGGCTCACAAGTTTTTTTAATTTAAAGCAATATTGCAAACTTGTTGCAATTATTTATATAAAACTAGCATTTAGGTTTGGGTCCAAGAACTGTGTTACAGCTCCCTGAATGGTTTGCCTGTTTTTTTCAGGGCACTGCAGGGTGTACACGCAAGACATTAATTGTGGCAGAGAGCTCTGGTGAGTGGGGTCTGTTTTGGGGACCCAGCGAGTAGGGGAGTGGAGGCTGTGTGACTGTGAACTCCAAAACCAAACACTCAGAAGTCATAAATAGGGCCTCTGAAGTGGAAATGAATATTTTCTTTTAATATTCAGTGATGGCATATTTGTTTTACCTTTACCTACATAAATGGGCCATGTTTTAATCAGCCCAGAATGGGGTTTTTCAGGAGTTTGGGGTTATATGCAGCTGCAAAATTAATTGCATTTTTTCTCAAAATACTTAACTGCTCTGACTTTCTCATGGGTAATCCAGTACGCACTGAAGTAGAACCAATGGATGTATGGTTTTACTGAGAGATGTCTTGAAGAGGAAAAAGGTTTCCTAAAGCAAAAAGCTTTGTCATCTAAATATTTTTGTTTAGTATTCATTTTGTGTCTTCCCTGTCACTTGTGACCAAAGAACAATAAAAATTCTGCTCTTTGAATAGAGTTATCTTAAAAAAAAAACCAAAACCAAAACAAAACCAAAAACTTGCAAAGCAGCATTTAGGGGGTGTAAGGTGAGGAAGATGAGGAGCAGAGTCAAAATCTAGTAGACTTCTTCTCCTAACCTGTGTTTAAAGCAGCCTATTTTTTTCCTTATAGAGAGCCTTCTGAGCTTTAATTTTACACCTGAAGTTAGGTAGCGTAAATAGCCCCTAGACAAAACCCTAGTTGCTTTACTCACTCTGCACAGATGTTTTCAAAATTCATGTGAGATGCCAGTTTTTCAAAGACCGCATTCAAAAACCTGTTCCAGTTATTATCTTAGCACAAAAATAATGCTAAATGGGCATTAAACTATTTTTATATGCAATGTGAGTTAATTTGGTACATTTTTCATGATCTCTTTTAGATTTAATATGGCCTAACTAAAATCTTTGTCTTGCAGGTCTGAGTACAGCCGTATGTCCTCTACCAGCAGTGAGTATAACTTTGAGATTTTTTTTAAAATGGATTATCTTTTTTTTTTCTGGTTGCTAATACTTAACATCAACCTAGTGTTATGATGGAGTGCACTTTGAAACAGTAAAGTCCCTGTTCTTTCTCTTCTTGGATCTATGTCGAGAAACAGCATAGAAAATCAAACTGATTGGATGTTTATGACCAAAATACGAGCCATGTGTAAAGTCATAAATATTGGAGCTCACAAGAATGCAAGGCGAAATGAGAACAAAGTCTTTGGACACGATGTGGCCAGTGCGAATGTGTCCTGTGGCCAAATGAGTTTGCAGTGAGGAACGTCATGAGAGCTGGGGGATGCAGGAATAATTGAATGCTTATTGTAAGCTGACATGAAGGAAGCACTTGAGAGCAAATTCTGTGAAGCATTTCCTTTATTTCAAAGACGATAGATGCTTTAGTAAAGTGTCACAGTCTTTCTAAAGGTTTATTAACCTTTATTAACCTGAATTTCAGGTTATCCAGCTGATAAAAGATGAATCCCGTTGTCTGGATTATTTTTTCTTACTTTTTCACCATTGCAAAATGGCATTTTGTTAAGGAACAAGGATCACCTTTTCAGTCCTCTATCTACCCACTCCAGCCATTTTCTTAGTTGTAGGTCATTCTGTACCCACAGCACATTGAAATGCAATAATGCCTATTCGTGCACAGCTACTAGCCTCTCTCTCTTGTCAAAGTGCAAGGTGATGCCTGTCTCCCTGATTCACACATAGATGTAAGCTTTATTTATGCCAAGCAAGCAGACCAAAAATTCACAGATGACAAATTGTGTTTTGTAATGTGGATCTTTTAAGCGCCACGAAAATCAGAGGGGAAGAAAGCTGTCAGGTTTTTTCTCATTCAGACATTCTGGCTGAAGCGTGGAGAGGGTTATTTTCCATATACCATGGTCTTCAGCAGCAGGCTCTTATTGATTTCAATTGATGAGACAGTGTTCGTAACGTCTGGCTCCTGAGCTGATGTGACTAGCAGGGAGCTCGCTGTCTTTCCTCCATCTGCTCAGTATGTGTATGCGTGTCTGAGAGAGAGAGAATTTAGTACGGCTTTTTCCTAAATTCTGTTGTTTAAATAGATTTCTGGGTTCCTGCTGTCAGACATTATTTTTTAAATGATTGGGAGGCAAAATCCAGGCAATCAAATTTTCTCTGATAGTAAAAGCATGTTGGATTTGACTGGTTACATCAGATGTGTGCCCCACCACCCCCTCGACTCACAACTTTGGGTGATGGCTTGGAGAATACGCTGCCAGCTTCCTCCACTTTTTGGCTCATGAATCATAATTATTTGCCTAGTAGAAGTGCTTATTTGGCAGACACGTTCAGAAGACAAGGTGTAAGTAAAGTATTTCTCATCTAAAAGTTTGGTTTTGATCCCTTACCAACTTTGCATGACTGCTGCCCATTTTACAAATAAAGGTAACAAATGACGTTTGTAAGTGTTTGTTTTTATTAAATGAGCTGTTCGTAAGAGTGATTTTTGGTTGTATGGCAGCTACAGTGTGTCATGTGGTCACTGTGGTCACCTCAGCATCTTGCTGGCCACAGCTGTCCGGGATAGGTGGGGATTACAGCTGTATTTTGACACCAGTAATTTGTCAGTACAAGGAGGTATTACCATTCCAGTAAAGACACCAAAGTTCAGGAGACGGGATAGTCTCCTCCTTTCTCTTTTCTGCTTCCAAGGAAAATTATACTGATACAGCTTCACAAGTAGCAGTGTTTAACTTTGCATTTTGTAGGGTTTGTGTAGCCGGTTTGGTGAGGCAGTGCAGGAGTAACAGAAACAGCTACATGAAAGAATTTTAGTAAAATAGAAATGCTTTCATGTCGGAGGCCGGCAGTCAGGGGCTGCAAGATGCATTTGAAGAAAAGATTATTGGTGAAGAGATATTAGGAAGAAAAGGTGATTTGGCCATTTCGATTTCTTTGGGGAGAAGACTCAGCAAGTGATACCATTCATAGTACAGAAAGCAATCTAATCAATGATGCTTTTAGGCCCTAACATAATACAAAGTAAGCTGTTGTAAATTGAAAAGCAAAGAATCTCCATTACCTACAGCTACTTCATCTGAAGTTCCTGCTCTAGTACAGCTGAGTTCATCTAAACCAGAAGGATTACAGGCTAATTTGTTTTTACAGGCATCTTATTATTACCAACAAGGCTCCGATTTCAGTGCATAATAAATGAATAATCTTCTAAATTTCTGGATGAGCTCTGCTGGACAGCAGTTTTCCGGACATGCCCCGAAAAGGATAAGAAAAGTTTAGCAGGCCCCTTAACTACAGCCGCCTCTATCACTTGTTGTGACGGCAGCAGCTGAACAAACTGCAGGACTTTGCGCCAATGAAAACGTATACAGGAACCCTAGACCCCCCAAGTCAGAAGTAAAATAACATCGGCTGCTATATGGCAATGGAAGGATCATTCTGTGCACGCATTATTTCTGGTACTTTTTCTCCCTAAGCCTACGGCAGCAGTTATCATGGGCGACGTACTACTTAAGCAGTTCAAAGCCCTGCCTCGTGGGTTGGTTGGACCTTGGGTCTTACGCAGCATCTCAGTTCTTTTCTTCTTTGCCCTTCTGTCCTGGCTTCGGGTAACCCAGAAATGCTTTTTACTGACAGCATTCGTCTAACATTTGTGGGTGTGTACAGCAAGTGCTTTGGGAAAGGGTACCGAAGTTTGCAGAGCGTGCTTATTTCTGCAAGAAAATGCAGCAGTTATCTGCCGTGCGGGCTCTGGCTGTTGTCAGGGTGACTGTGTGCCACTTTGCCTTTTCTTATTGAGCGGAGTAAATAGGCCATGCAAACCCGCCTGCTGGATGCTGGGTTTTGAGGTGTAATAGCTTTGAAAGGTTCAGCGGTGTGATTTCAAGGAAGAGAAGTGCTAAATTAATTTTGACCTTTTTTTTTGTTTACCTAAATTCTGGTGTGTATAGCCACTTTTCCCTTTGCTCTTTAGCAGGAGGTGTGCTTTGTCTTATTAGAATGTTTTGCCCATTGATGTGCTCTTCATTATTCTAGAAAATGTATTAAGCTTCTTTTTGCTCGTATTTTCGATTACCTTTTCAATTGCGGTTTTCAATTACCATTAGGGATCCCTAATCATATATGAGAGGGCATTGTGCTAAGCACTTTACACACACAGAAGATACCTTTACCCAAAGTACATAATACCAAAATATAAAGACCGTAGATGGCATATGGATACAGAGAGTTGGAATCACAAAGAAATAATAAATTAGTTTCGGTCAGCACAATAAGCAACAGTCTCTGCACATCAACATTTTAATTATCTTCAAATTGCTTTGAGGTACGTGTTTCAGGGATGATTCTCAACCAGGGAGGAGGAGTTTTGATGGAGGCTGCTTATTTCCTCCTCTGCGTAATTCCTTGCATTTGTGATAATGGCTCTTCAGAAAGACGCAAACCAGAAGTGGGCATTTTGAAGCAAGACTTTTGGGATTTGCAACATCTGAAATATTCCATACCTAGTCAGCTCTGGAGCCAGTGTAACCAGGTTGTCTTAGAAATAATCGTGGAAGTGAGTGTTCTGAGGTTTGGGGGTTTCTTCCCCTGACATTTTTCAGCTAGGCAATCAGTAGGGAGCTGCCTGGATACGCGGTTGTACCGTTCCAGCTAAGTCGGTAAGTGAAACATAGAACTGGCCCCGTGGGATAAGATGCAAGTTTGTGGCAGATTTTTAGAGCATTTGAAACAGTCAAACCCCGCAGCACGGCAGTGGTTCATGTTGTGCTTCTCAGTGAGGTGAAGGGCTTGTCACTCACCTCCTTTACATTGGGAGAGCTGGCCATTCGCCTTCCCCTGCTCCCCTGCCTTTCATTTAGCAGCTGGGAAATGGTTTGGTCCTTCTGGGGTGTTTTTAGGTTGTTTGTATGCTTCCATGGTAAACCTGGGAGCTGGGCTATTAAGATTTTATTTCCGTGTTGTGCATCCTTCTTAACCCATGAAATTTAAAGCCCACTTTCTCTTAAAAATTAAGCGCAGGACAGTTACTTTTGGCAGATTTAAAAATATGTGGGTTACTGAACATATTTCTTTTTAAATCAAATTTACCTTTAAGTTATATTCTATTCCTATCCTAGTATAAATTCGGATCTTTTTTTTGTATTTGGTCAATGTTTTGTCAGTGTCATCTGCACCAGCTCCCCTGGGCTGATTTCGGGCTCTGTTGTCTCTACAAGTGGCAAAAGTCCTCTATTTATGGAGGGCTAGCAAGGGCAAGGTTCCTCTTATTCTTGTCTCCAGAGGCAGGGTGAGGTGCTAAGGCTGTATTTCACCTCCGTGCATCAGCTGTGCATTGAAATAGGTGGCCTTAATGGCACTTTGGGTGGTAGTTTTTATTTCCTGAGTGGTGTTTGCTCTTTGTGCTGGATCTGGCTGTGGGGAATGGGAAACCACCGGCACTACTGTACTCGCTGTTTACGAAAAGCCTCTTGAAACCTTGGGTTTGTGTATGCACCCTGAACTAGTCCAAGGTGACGTACCCTAATCGGCGTCCTTTTTCTTTCAGGCTTATTCCCGGTCTTTTTTAGACACCTAGCAATTCTCATTAAAGACAATTAGGGTAAGTTAATGGCACGTAGTCAAGTGACAATATTCAAGTGAGGAAAAACATGGTTCCCCAAAAGATAGTGCTGTCCTGAATTTGACATAAACCATTGCTTTCCTGAAGCTGCACTACCTTTCTGTACTGATTCAGTGCTGTATTTATCTGCTCTCATTTTGAGTAACGCTGTTTATACTTTGAAGCCAGCTGTGAGGTCAGATGGCTGCTGCACCCAGTGCCAACGTTAGAAGTAGAAATTACGTATTTTTATGCACTGTCATTCTGAGGACTCATCAAAAGCTACGCAGGTGTAGATGTAGCCCATCAGGTAGGTTGTGAGGGGTCAGTGTTAGGCTGCCTGTCCCATCCATGCTTGGAGCTTGCCAAGGCACAGTTACATGACAATTTTCACACCACTTCCATACCGTGTGTGTGTAACAATATGCTGCCTGTCTCTTTTGCTCTTCCCCCACCCCCCACTCCCCCATCGTGGCATCTGCTTCTTGATGTTACCTGGCAAGAATCTTCCTCTTCCCTCTCTGAGTTATTAGATTGTAAGCATTGTTGGAAGGAAATGTGAAGAGGAAAATGTATCCCGGAATAAAAGAGAGAGTCAGATCCAGCCTGAGCACTAGGTCCTTTGTAGCAGAGAGCAAAGTCAGTGTCTCCAGAAGTTCTCCCATTTCTAATTCTTAAGACTTTTTCTTACCAAACACTCCAGAGACTGTCAAAATAGGCAGTAATGGAGCTTTTGACAAAAGACAATAGTTGTAGCCTTCCTGGTTGCAGAAGTAACAGGAGCTACAGAAGCGTAAGGATCTATAGTATTATACAGATGTATAGGTGCCTTCTAACAACAGCATATGGAGAAATGGCCTCCTGTTACTTGTGCGTCATTTCAAAATCTGGCTGCCTTCACTTAACTGTTAAAGGTGATGAAAAGTAATCGGGAACAAGAAGGGGACTGGATTTGATTCAGGCTTTTAAAAATCTGTCACAAAGCTATAATTTCATAATTATCTTAANAGGGTTTTTTTAAGGCAATGTTATTTCTGCCCTTTTATAAAAAAAGTATTTTTGAGAATCTCAACTTTACAAAGGAGTTGGATTTTAAGAAAATACAATGCTTGCAATCAAAGGACTCTGAATACTATGCAGTTGGAGGGTTGTCTACTCTAAGCTAGGTTAGTTCAAACCACTTCTGACCGAGGCACTGCTGGACTGGGTATCTTCTAAGTATGTTTCTCCAAACAATGTCATTTAATAAGTGTAAGAATATCATTATATTCTTTTACTGCAGTACGAAGATAAATGCTGTTGTATTGTTTCTTGTTTCCACAGAGAACTGAGATGCTTTTACAATGGTTGGCAACGAGCTGTATTAAATACAATTGTAAAAACACTTTACAGTGGGCTTGCCAGCATCATGCTGCATTTCCAGAAGGTGTTATTATAAAACAAAGACTAATTAAAGTATGAGGAAAAATGTAAGAGGAAATTGGGCCCAAATCACGTAGAGCGCTCAGCCTGCAGCAGCTGTCAGTGTTGCAAATTCAGGTGTTTTAAATAGTGATGAAACCTAAAGTGTCGGCTCCCGTGGAGAATATAGTAAGCAACTTCTGCATATCTTGCCTGGCTTGTGTTATGCTGCTAGAGGTAAAGAGCAATGCTCTTTCCCACTGTGGCTGTGTGAAGAAGAAGGAAAATGTCATTGCTACGTGCCACCTAGCAGTCTTTGGCTGCGCAAGACATGTTTGTGTAGCTGCTTGTCATCAAATTCCACCATGATGAAGAAGCAAATGCTTGTGTTCGGGATAGAAAAGTATAGTACTGAACCACAGAAAGCTGAGGTTGAAAGGCATCTCTGGACATTGTCTAGTCCAAGCCCTCTGCTGAAAGCAGGGGCAGTGAGAACAGGCTGCTCAGAGCCATGTCCCATTGTGTTTGAGTATCCCCACAGCCTCTCTGCACAACCTCTTCCAGTTAGTGACCACTCTCATAGTAAAGTTTTTTCTTATGTTTAAACAGAATTTCCTGTATTTCAGTTTGAATCATCAGCCCAGAGCAACATCAGCAAGCCCTGTTGTTCTCCAGTCCCTAATTTTCCTTCTCAGCTGCATAATTTTTAATTGATTTCTTCCTGTATTGCCATGGCATTTGGTCACACAGCAGCATTGCCCCTCACAGCCCCACCAGCATCCCAGTCTCATCCACAAGCATCCACAGATGATACATCCTGATTTTCAGGAGCTGCAAATGAACCCTGGCCTACGTCAGGAGCATCACGGAGTTATCACTACTGCCAAGCATCATGGCCTGGAAACCATGCTGGAGATGTTGGTATAGAGTTGGCATTGTTATTTGCACTTCTGTCTTTCAAGAAGTTGAGGTTAGGATGCTGTTCTGGTAGGGAGATAGCATGTTGAAGTTGGTCTTACTGCACGTGGTTATTTAGAAACATAATGATTAGAGAGGAAACATGCCTTTAAAGACATAACTAAAAATAGCCAGTGGCCAGAAAGAGAAGATAAAAAAGAACTGAGGCACAGTCATGTGTAAGGACATGCACAAACAAATGTGTAACCGTGCTTGAAATCAAATCTGGATTTGATTTCTGCATGTCAAGTATGTGGTGTTAACCACAAGCATGCCCTTCCCCTTGTAAAGACTGAAGTTCCTGTTTAAATGTATTTAGCTTGGAGTAACCCATCTATCTCTGTTCTTTGTTAAAATCAGTTTCACTCTTTGGGATCATTTAGCACACACCAAACTGTGTGTCCCATCGTTAAATTGGCTTGGTGCTAGCTTGGGATTTCTGTACTGAGAGAGTATAAGTGTACCCTAAACAGATACTGGACTAGAGCTATCAAACTCTATTTTTGTTGTTCCTTATATGATCATTATATATTGTTTTCTGACCATATCCATTCAGGTTTTTTTCCTGTCGTATAGATACAGCAGGTGAAAACTGGTCTAGTTATTAAAAAAAAAAATCGTGTATGGAGGAGAATCTGAATGTTTTTCTGGCTCCTTCTTAAGCACACAGTCATAATCAAAACTACATCAGCAAATATTTCCTCTTTGTCATTAGCAAGCATGATTCAGAAGCATAGGAAATCTTTGATCAACACTGAGCTATTGAGTGCTGCACAATTCTAGTAAAAATTTACAGGAAAGATTTCAGAGAAAGTTGAATTGGATTATTAGGTGGTGTGGATTGACTTTCCTTTTGTGGAAGTGTTACCGCTGCTGTCCCAGAAAACTGCAAGGAGCTAGGCAGCCCTTTAGGCGATCTTTCACCCTGAGCAATGGGTTGTAGGAAAGATCTTGACATTCCAAGTTCAACCCATACAGTGATGAGATTGATCTGGAAATTGTTGAGACATCTGTCTGAATTGTCAAAGCCCGAAGCTGGAAGCTAAAAAAATTTATCCATTCCATGGCAACTCCAGACTTGGAGGCACTGGTTATGATGGAACGGGAAGAGCCATCAGAGTCCTTGAGTCAAGTGACAGAACACTTGTGAAGGCTGAAGCTATTAAAACAGTTTCTACAAAACGCATGCTGTTTTGACAACGCCAGCAATTAGTTTCCGCATTTTATGGCCACAGTGCATTATTGAAGTGTATTTTCTTTTACTGGAATTCTTTTAAATAAATAAATACAATTCTTATGGAGGCTTAGTGGGACATTTGGTAATTGTTGTGTGCCACATCCTAGAGCAGTAGGTGTCCACTGCCTGCCTCATTTTTCTTGGTACCACATATTTGTTGATTAACAGTTTTGAAAAAAAGATCTGTATCTGTAATTTCTGAAAGGTTCGTGAAATGTTTAGCACGTGACTCCTGGCTGCCACCATATGGGATCAGAACGAAGCACTGACGACGAAACATGCTTTCTATTACTGCTTCCATTTTCCATCGGCTGGTACGGAGTAGGTCTTTTGAACTGCGCACTGCTGTCAGCTGAAGGGGTTGTGAGATTCAAAATAGTTTTCCGCTATTGCCAAGTCCAAATGGCTCCTTTGCTGTGATGCTAATACCGTTTGTCCACAGAGACACAAACATGGCAATGCTTGACCACGCCTCAGGGTCTGATCCTGTATTTTCTTTAGACGTGTCTTGAGTGTAGATGCTTTGTTCTGGCGCCTTCTCTCTGGGTGGGTTTCCCTGCCACCTCTTTGTGATACCAGGAAGGTTTGTGCAAAAGCGTGAACTGATTAAAAGAAGTCGTCTGCCTGAAAATTAACACTTTTAGCTAGGTCAGTTCTCTGACTGCCACTAGAAGGTACAATCCTGATTGCTCCTTGTCTGAGGGCTTCTTTTCAGTCTGTTCAGCAAGCTGTTTCAAGTTGCACCTAGATCGGACACATGGAAAGCACTGGAAACACTTAGCTGGGAATAGTAGGGGGGAAGAGTGCCAGCAGTGAAGTCTAGAATTGTCTTAAGCCCATCATAAAATCACACTCTCTGTTAACTAGAGTGCATTGTGTGAGGTATGGAGCTCGTTGTTGGACTAAATTTGTCAGCTGCTCAAGAGTACAGAGATTCTTAGGGTTTTTTTAAGGCAATGTTATTTCTGCCCTTTTATAAAAAAAGTATTTTTGAGAATCTCAACTTTACAAAGGAGTTGGATTTTAAGAAAATACAATGCTTGCAATCAAAGGACTCTGAATACTATGCAGTTGGAGGCAGTTTGAATGCTGGCATGCATTGTACAGCTTTTGATTTAGTGGTGATTACTGAAGGGAGTTTTACTGAATTACTACACATTGCCACTCTGTACAGAATCTGATATTAACGCCAAAGATCAGTGCCTGGGTTCTTGCCAAGTACAATGATCCATATCTTTCTTTAGGAAAATTTTGTGATTGGGAAGGATGTGCATCTTTGCAAAGCTTAGCTCTTCTAAAGGGGAAATCTGTAGCCATTCGGGATAACAGTGTCTCTGTTTCAGTCTCAGCCCGCTCCCCTTCCCTATCCACACAAAAAAGAAAGGTGTTTTGTTTTGGTTTTGGTTTTAATTCTACATACAATGTAAAATATCAATAAAACAAATTAATGTAATAGTTGAGCATTAATGATTAATGCACCTTTCCTCTGTTTCTCACTGGATTGAATTAAGCAGCAATGTAGGCTGCTATGTAAAGTCCTGAGTCTTACCCTGATGCCACAAGCTCATTCGTGCCAGTAGCGTCACCAGACTCTCTGGGGCGAATCCTGCAAGCAGCTGCTCAGCACTGTGATTGACTTCCCCACACAGGCATTTCTGATTATAGTTTCTTCTTGTGTGTTTCGGAAAGACAGAGAACAGTTGCCAGCTGTTTTGCATAGATCAGGAATACTTTTCAGGGTGCCAAAAAAAATTTCCTTACTGTTTCTCTTATGGATATCAGGTCTCCTGTGAGAATTAATCTCTGTGTGATGAAGCCATTTGAGCCCCTAGATGGGCAGACAGAGGTCAGATGTGGCTTTTGAGTGAAGACAGCTGAGATAGTGAAGACAGTTTGAAGATGTCAAATCATGTGTATCTTTTTTGTGGCATGGACACATGTGCAGACTCAGACACCAAGACAGCTCTTTAATTGTGCGGGAGGGGAGAGGGGGAATGACAACAGTTGACATCCAGGAGAATATCACTGAAGACGTATGAGTACACCAGCATTTTGAGGTTCTTGCTTTTCAGCAGCTTAGTAGCTAAATCTGTGATTGAGGAGAGCATTGAAGTAAGACTTCAGTGCTCTCCAGAGGGTGAGTAGATGATAAGGGTTTGGGTTTTGTAATTGAAATTCTGATTATTTCTAACACTGCTGTTGCCAATGTAACGTATGGTGTCAGCAGCGTATTTTGAAGGAGAACGCCAGGTTCCAAGAGCACCCTGCAGCAAGAAGAGTAAAGAGCTCATGGAGAAGATCACAGCATTGATGGAAAAATGCTTATCTTGGGGGTGTTTATGAGGAACTGCCAAGTAGCTTGCTTGCCTTGTAGCCATGCAACCACGAAAGTCACCCCTCTGGGTTCCTACAGTTCATCTGTGTGAAAGTCCCATGCACCTTCTCAGAGCTGAGGGTCTTTTTTTGCTGGGTGCTTAATATACAGTGAAGCACAGCCTCTGCTTTGACATGTCTATAGGCTTCATAAAGCCTAGATAGAACACACACACAGGCATGGCAAGGAGAAGGGTGTAGTGTCAGGGACGTGGGATTATACAGCCAGGAACACAATGCGGCACTCCTGGCCCTTTGTTTTTAGCCTGTTTTTGAAGGGACACATGATGCGAACGTGTGCCATCTCTCTTCACAGAGGCACTAACTTCCCACAGGTTTCATCAGAACTGCGTGAAAGACAGTGGGGACAAACTTTTGTCTCTGTGGAGAAAAAAAGCTGTCACGTGAGTTCAGGTTACCTGTTCTGACCTACAGCTGGACAGTCAGCCTGCAGACAGCACACATGTACCTTTATACCAAGTGTGGACTGCTTCTTGTCTTCCAGGTAGGGGATAAGTGAGAAAGCTGAAGAACTGTGAATGAGGAGATGGGGGAAATAGGGGCGGCGGATGTATCTGTGACCTAAGGAGATCCTGACTGCTCGCTTTGCTATGATTGATCAGCAGCCTGACTAAAGGAGTCAAAGAAGTCGGTTTCGAAGGATGTAATGGGAGATGTGACAGTCACATAGTTCAAGAGCATTTCTTCCATAATGATCATCACAAAAGCATGTTTCATTTGTTGACAAAGTGGTACAGCAAAACAAGATACCAGAAGGAGAATGAGCTTCAAGATAAGCATGTAGGCCCATAAACTTTCTCTCCAATTTTGGTTGCATGGCTGAGGCACCCAAAATGGAAGTGGAGTTACTTGGTTCCCACTACACTTAGGGACAGTGGAGAGTGATGGGCCTTATCTCAGGTTTTATTCTGTCTCTCACCATCGACTACAAAAGGAGCCCAGGACAGCCAGGGACATCTGTTAGGTACCTAACCTTCCATGGGGTGACTCTGGGCCACAATGCTTGTGTTTCCCGTGGAGAAGAGGAGGGACATACGGTGCTGAAGGCAAGCCAAAATGGCAGTCTTGGCACCATAGACCATATGACTGCAAACAGGAGAGCAAGTTTCAGGGTGCAGTTGCATGATCAGCTTAAGATGTACAAAAGTACCCAGGCCAACATAAAAGAGCGGGCAGGAGTGCCTGGAGAGGTGAAGGAGGGAGAGTGAGATGGCCCCTTTCAATAGCAACTTAAGTTGGTCATGAAAGGTTGCCCTTAGGCAGGTCAGGGGAATGGAGCTGGCAGGTGAGGGGTGAGAATTCACTGGGGGATGTAGCACAGTGAGGAGTCTGAGCAGTTGCTGCACCATCTAACAGCTAAGGTACCACATGATGAGATCTGCCGTTGCCTTTCCTTGGTCATGCAGTGCCTCTGCGGGCATTAAGGATCACTTTTTGATAAGATTCATTCCCGCAGGGTTGGCTGTATGCTGTACACAAAGGGCAATGACACCTCATAAGACTGTTCATGTTATAATGTACCAGAGAAAGCTTTCTGTCTCCATCAGGCAGAAAGTGGGCTTAATGTTCCAGCTTTATTTTTGCTCAATACTTTTTTATTATTATTATTTGGTCCTGCAGCAGCCAGATAACAGCACAGAGAGCCTATATCATGTGCTCGTCTGGGGGAGCAGATTGACCAGTTTGCTGTGCCTGTCAATATGCTGGTCTGCTATACGTTGTCTATACCACCTTAGTACAGATGGAGGGGTGAGCATTCTGCACCATTATCTCCATTAGAGAACATTCAACTGCAGCTCTGCAGAAAGACGCTGCTCTGATGGGAGTGTGAAAGAGATTTCTCCTTTTGTCACTGTGCTGTGCAGAACATCCCCTTTCTTGTTGCTTGTGAACAACCTTCATGAGTTCGAGGTGGCGTGCGAAGCAGGGCATGCTGAGAAGCACATTACCCTGCAGCCCTGCATTTGTCAGATGCTATTAAACGGCAGGGAAAGAGAATGGAGGAGCTGGTGAATCTGTCACGTCCTGCTCATTCAAAAGATTATTGATGCTGCATAATTCATCAAAGCATGACCTAGCAGTCGTTTCTGCTGCCAGAGGTGTCCAGCAACCGCTTCTGTTGCAGCTGCCCTTAAAGTGGTCCTCCTTGTTTGTGAAAATAGCCTCTGCCTTTGTGTCTGCCCATGAGCCTTTCAATTAATACACCTAAAAGGGTCAGTCTTGCCTTAGATAAAATATGAAGGTCCTGTTCAGTGAGAAATGCTGCCATTTCAATGTTTCTTTGTGTTTTGGAATATGATTGAAATAGAGAAATACTGAAATCTTCTGTGCAACAGAAATCCCGGAAAGTTTCAATTAGGAAATATTACAGTGGTTTTTTCTGACATTATTTATGCGGTGAATTGAGGGGGTTTTTAAATCTCCACAGTTGAAATATTTTGATTTATGAACAATGAAAATGATATGATGATCTGTAATGTTCAGTTTTGAATTATTTCATTGCTTCCTGATAGCGATTATTTCCTGATAATGAAGTACTGCTCTGTGGGAGCTGCAGTTCAGGGGCTTGGTGCGTTCACTCGGGTTTTCTCCCATTGCCTGATGTACAGCTCCTGTGGTCAAAGCAAAATGTGAAATCTTAGTGCCTGGTGTAGTGATAAAGGAATCTAGTCTGTACTGTGTAAGAGAGGTTCAGGCGTTGGTTCCCGTGAAGCAGAACGCCGCGGCGGGAGAATGGAAGTTTGTGTTCCAGTGTCCAGATTCTCAATGCAAGGTTGCAGGTCGGCTCAAAAAATATTTATGTCAAGTATTCATAGGTTGAATACTTCCTCTGAGTTTCCTGGATAGGAGATTGAAAATGTAGGTGGCTAGAAAATTGAAAATATCTGCCACAGTTTGGAAATACACTTTCCCATGTACAAACTGGGGCTGGGATCCAGTCTGCCAAAAATCCCGCTTTGCCCTTGGCTCCATCCTAGCTCACATACTTACCAGGCTTGCCTAACTCTGTCGGTAACTCTTCATTAAGTATCTGAGTCTGAGAGGTCTCTAGGTCCATCTCTTGTTTCACCAACACAGGGTTAGGAGAGATGTTTCAGGGGGACAGGTGCTTACCTCCTTCCTAAACTCTGCCATGGCTGGATTTAGGCAGTCAGTGGATTTCCAGCCAAGTGCACTGGAGAAGCCTGGAAAATCAGATGTTGTGAAGACTGCTGAAGGTGGTAACTTTTCCTGAAATAAAAAAGTGGTTGGAGCACTGCCCCACGAAGGGACAGGTCTTCATGCAGGGCAGCTCCAGGGGTAATGCAACCCGGGCCTCTCACAGGGTAAGAGGGACCAAACTGCTAGGTCGTGGCCAGATAACCCAGTAACCGTTCTGCTGGAGCTGGGTGTGCAAGAGTCCTGGGGCCCAAAAGGAAATGCAAGAGGGAGACTTCTCTAACCTAGGGTTATTCAGATGGCATGGGAGAAAACTCTGCTCATTTCTTCTAGGTACATTCTGCCTCTTGTGTGGTTTAATGTGAAATGTGTACATACTCTAGGGAGAAGGAGCTGTAGCTCCAGTTACCCGTACCTCCCAATGAGCCTAGCTGCTTCCCAGCTGCTAGGGTTGCTGACCTGAGGTTACACCTGCCTATACCTGCTTTGGGCCAGGAGCCCTCTGTCTTCCCAGCCAGCTGCAGCAAGGATGGTGTTACCAGATACCCGAGTCTCTATGGCACCTCTCAGGGGTGGTGGCTGCCCTCCCCACCCGCCACCGCCAGGGAGCAGAGCACTTAACCCATTGCTTCCCACTTCACCCATGGGTGTTTGTGTCACTAGATCGGTACTGTTGTCATAGCCGTCCCATGATGGAGCACCTCTGGCCAGGGGAGGCTTGGCTCTAGGTGCCAAGAGGGTTGTCATCTGCAGGCACCGCTCCCTACAGGGAGCGAGGAGGAAAGGAGTTAGGAAGGCAAGAACATCCTCCATGGGGTTTTCAGAGGCAGCAGCCTCTCTGCATACACTCAGCAGGGGATGTAGGCAACTGGGCTAGACAGACAGGTACCTGTCCTGTCTGTGCCCAAGACAAGGCAGCTTGGATTTTGGTGAAGTCATACTGAAATGAGGCAGCTGGCTCAGACGGATTTGACAGCACCCACTGCTTTCTGTCAGATTTTCTTACTGATGAAAAGATCCTGGTTTCTGGGCAGGAAAGGGCGGGGAGGAAGAACCACAGGGCAAGACTGCTGTTCTGTTTTGCAGGACTTTCTTTTTATTCCGCTCAGCAATACTGCATCAGCAACAAAATGAAAATAATATGTAGAGAGGAACCCATCCGAAGCTCAATCGTAAAGTATCAGACCACCTTCAGCTCCCAGCTTTAGCACATCAAGTGTGACAGCCCTGCAGCACTTGGGCTGCTGGTTGCTTTAACTTCTCATGGGTGGTTACTACTACCTAACAGAGGAGTAAGAAGTTTAGAATTGTAAAATAGTCTTTCAGTCCTGGTAGTAATTACCTTTTAGCAATGTTAGTGCTTTGCCAGCTCAAAGAGAACTAATCCCCTTCTGTCGTAGGAAAGAAAAAAAATGTAATAGCTGTGAGAACTGCGGAGCTTATTTTCAAATAGATGCCTCAGCATTTTGATATTTTCTGTGGGATTAACTAGCAACACAGGAAGGCTAATACTTATGCAGGGCTTTCATTTGCTTCTGTGACAGTTTGCCGGAAGCAAATTGAACTGTGTCATGAGAAATGGTGTGTCGTTTCCCCCGCCTTGCTTGTCAGCTGCAGCGAAAGGGCTTGTTAGTAACATAGAAACAGTTTGCAACTTATCATCAGTTCAGGGGAAGTTTCTCGTAGCTCCTTGCCTTGTATTTCTGCTTTTCTTATGTTTCTTTTTCTTAGCAAAACAGAAAGGACTGCCATTTTGTAAGCACAGAAGCCGCATAATGAAAGGTGTAGAAGTGTTGCAGTAAAAGCATCTTTGCTACCATAAAATAGGTACCAAAGCTCTTTCTGTACTGATTTGGTACGCTTTCCCCCCTTCAGCATAGTTAGTTGCTTCTAGCTCAAAAAGAGACGATTTGCTCTGCTTTACGTATAACCCTAGCTCCTAACGACAGCTTTGTGCCGTGCTTTGGTGGTCTTCTGAGGCCGGCTCTGCAAGCATCTGGTGCTGATGGGCAGAGGCAGCGACGGCTGCAGAATGCTAATGCTGGGGCTGGCTCCCACAAGGCTCCACTTTTGAAAAATGCTTTAGCCGTTCAGTGTCCGTGCACCATGCTGAGCAACAGGAGGGCAGAAAAGCCATGCTCAGGGTTTGGGTTGGTTTTTTTTCAGTGCAGCGCAAGAAGCTGACAGGAACGATGGCTCTTTGCTTCACATTGTCGTGTTCAGGCTTCTTTCAGAGCTACGGTCATTTATATGCATAAATATCAAGCCTGTCACTTGTTGCAGGCTTTGATAGCATTTGTGTAACAAAGGAAACGGAGGGAGAAAAGAGCAGAACGTCTTCTATTCCAGTCTTAGAAAATGAATGACTGCGTAGCTATGGCGATTACTTTCTGTCTGGGTTTTATTAGATCACTGTCCTCTGCAATTTGTTTTCCTTCCTGTCCTGCTGTCCCGTGTAAAGGACCACGAGAGGACCTCCCCCCACATCCCCTTTGTCTTTCTCCCACACTGTGACTATCCACAGGGGATATCTCAAAGAATTACCTACCAGTAACAATTGCCACAGCAAAGCCTCTTGCCGTATACTGACCCAGACTTGTTTTTTTGGCTTCAATTTTTTTCTTCCATTAACAACCTGACAAAGTCGCTCCACATCACCCATCTCATGCAGTGATACGAGAACCCTGCTGTAACTGTATTTTTTTGACTATTTGGTTTTTCTATATCTCCCCTAGGCAAAATGCATGCTCGCTATTTGCTCTGCATAGCATATCTTTCTTCAGCTTCTAAACTGAGGCCGATGGTATGCTTACTGATCGTCCCTGGTAAGCCGTGCAGTTGCGTCCAGCTTTTCTCTGGGTCTTGCAGCGATTCTGTATTGAAAGACAACTAAAATACACTGCTTGTATAATACTGCTTTTCCATTAAAGCAATTGCTGAAGTATCACAGGAATGTTATTCTGATGCCAGGAGGGAGGAGGGAGAGGTTCGTACTGCTTGCCAATAGGAGGAGAAACAGCCTGTGAGACAATCCCCCTAGTAAATGTGGTCTGTGCAATGAAAAGCTTGGGAAGCCTTTCTAAGGCTTCACACGTTTAGGCTTTGCGCCCAGGCTCAGAGTCTCAGACATGGAGGTGGTTTCAGAACACCACACGGGGGAAACCATAGCAGCAGAAATATCCAGGTTACCTGGATGATTTATTAAACTGTCTTAGACCTCTGTTCACGTACACCTTTCTTGGCGCGCAACTCCAGCAGAACAGAAGTGACAATTTTCAACCAGCCATTGCTCTGCTTCTGAGCTGTCAAAGAGGTTTCAGGGACAAGGGCAGATAGAGCCCCTGTGAACATTCTCAAGGCTAACTAGAAGATTCTTTTTTCCCTTGTATAAGTGTGATTTTTTGTGCTTCCTGCTTTTACTAGTCTTTCCTAATTTTATAAGAACCTTGAAGCAGTAGTATTACAGTCTTGATGGTCCGAAGATATAAACAGTGCAGGATTTGTACAGACAAGTAATATCTTTTCCCGAAGAAGGGCTCGTGTGCCTGAAGGCTTGTCTGTTTTTTTCCCAGCTGTATCAGTTGGTCTAATAAAAGATATTACGTCTCTACAAACTTTACCTTACTTATTAAAACAGTTGCCTCCAGGACACAGAACACTCTTAACTGAGTGGAAAAGTCCAACGTCAAGGTGATAGAGTGGAGTTCAGCGGTGTGATTTCTGTTCCCTAAGCCAACTGGCACAAAATAAAACAAGGTGGGATGAACACTGTGCACCCTGATCATTCTGCCCATCATTAGTGTCCCTTTCACCCCGGCTCTACATCAGTATTCTTGTCTTTCCTACCTCTCAGCTGTATGGGGCAGCTCTTGTCTAACACAGAAATGCACGTTGGGTAACGTCTTTTGATGCTGCCTCAGTAGAAACAGCAACTGTTGTAGTATGCTTGATGAAACTTCTCTGTCTTTTGATTATTTTCTTGCCTGCTATATCTCTGTGTATTATTTTTAGTTTACTGCAGGTGACCTTGAGAGAGATGAAAAGCAAGCCCAGTGTGACTGAGCAGACTGTTTCTCCTGTAAGGATCATCTGAATGTTGACAACAGTCAAAGAAATTGGTCAAAGAAATATCTTAAAATATATTTTTCTTTTTATACTCTCAGGTGAACTTTCTGTGGAAGACATACAAGACCCATTCCTTGTTAGTGTACATATTATCACAGACCCAGGGGAATCCAAGACTCTTCAGCAAGCCATCAATAAGCTTCTAGCCTGGATTCATCCAGACCTCCAGCTGTTTCGAGTCTCCGAAAGACGGGTGCCCAAGAAGCACAGGAAGCCAGGTAAGGCTGGTGTCTCTCAGCCAGCCCTTGCCGTCATTCTGTTTCTGCAGGAGGAATATGGAGAAGAAGCAATCTTGCAGCTCCACGAAACCTTTCAGCGGCCTCCTTGGCATTACCATCACACAGAGCGAGTGCATGGGAAGTTTCTCCCTTACATGCCATGCAGCCAGGACTTTTACGCTTTGGCTCCAGGAACTCCTCTGTGGGCCATTCGCCCAGTGCACTACGGGAAAGAAATTATCCGCTTCACTATATACTGCAGGAGTGAAAACTTTGTTGACATTTTGAAATTGTACGAGTTAATACTGAAAAGACCAGTATGTCAGAAAAAACCGGACTTTTGTGTTTTTCCTATCTATTCTAACATGGAAATAGACATTCAGTTTTCTTTAAAAAAACTTCCGAAGGGGCAGGTGCCCATGCCGACAGAGTCAGCGGTGCTGGAGTTCAGAGTAAAAGATGTGGGGCAGCTTGTGCCTCTTTTGCCCAACCCTTGCAGCCCCATCAGTGAAGACAGGTGGCAGACTGAAGACCATGATGGAAATAGGATCCTTTTGCAGGTAAGTTCTGTACACAGGGAAACAGAAGCACTCTTACTGGTTTTGTGCAGGAAAGCTTAACCTGCAGCGGCAGCCAGAAAAGGAGGTTTTCTTTTGCTCTGCCCTTGGTGAAAGAGCCAGGACAGTACTGCTAAAGAACTTGAAACGCCTTGCTGTGTGTGCAACTAATCAGGAAAGCAGTGGATGATGCTATCCAGATATCAGTCAACCTCAGTTTATGCAAAGAGTGATGTGAGATGAGGTAGCTGTTTAAAAGAATGAGGAGAGAAGAAATTATAAGCCCAAGAGGAGAAATGATGGCCGATGGCTGTAGTTTTATAAGAAATACAGGCACAGAACTGACAGGGAGTTATAAAATAGCTCTCAGTTATAAGATTTTTATGGAAGACAAGCAGCATTCCTGATGGTGCTCATTATTTTCTAGCATCACAGGGTGACAAACTGCATCTCTCTTTTGCACAGTGATTATCAGGATGAGAGTGGTGATGAAGGAAAAGACATGCACCCTGAAGAGCAGCCTAAGAGATGCATTCCCACAGACTCTTTTTGAACTAATCTCAAGTGCTCGTAACTAAGTCCGGAAAGAGAATTTTTGTTAGGACATCTGTAGGCACCATATCTGGGCAATGTGTCAGCACGCTCCGCTTCACGACACCATATCTGAGGGAGATAAAGGGGATAACAAGCAGCAAGCTTTTAATAGCTCCCTGCCCTGCAGAGGGGGTATCTGTGGCAATCTAGAGCCAGGTTAATGTGCATTCCTGCACTGCAGAGGTATTTATTGCTGCTTAGCGTTTGGATCAAGGAGCACAGATCCTCACCTTTGGAAGACTGTTGTTCAGATTTTGAACTAGGGTATTTTTTCAGAGTGAATTGCATTCATGAAGCTTGTTGAATTGTCTGGCCTTGTTACTGTGGAAGAGGCATTGCGGGTGGGATCCTTCCATTGCACAGACCTCTCAGTGTGCAGAGCGAGGTGCATACATTCCCCTGCAGCATAGCATCTCTGGGTTTGTAGCTCTTGGGACTAAAAATCCAGATACATGGGGCATCTGTGCTCTGGTGAGTCACATCCAAGTGATGGTGAAACCTTTCAATGCCTGCTGGCAGATGCTGCCCACAGAGACACCCCATGTCAGAGCTGAGCAGCACATGTGTCGGGCTCAGGAGGCAATTCAGCTTCCCTGCCCATCTGCCAAGACAGTCACCAGTTTGTCAGGATTACTACTTGCACTATAGGCATATCTGTGTTAGCCTGAGATAACTTGCAAACTTAAGCTTACAAAAGCTGTCACGAAACTTTTACACAGCGCCCACACTCACCTACATCCCCTTTTCCCTATTCGTTTTCAGGAGATTTGTGCTATGTGATATAATTTTGGTCTCTGAGGTCTTGCACTGGTTTCAAGTAAATTGGAGGAAAGGGTGAAAAAAAAAACCCAACAGAGCTTCTAAATAAGGCTTTCAATTTCAAAACAGCAAATTTTCAGAAATAACAGGTGCCAGGCAGTACAGAGGTAAAGCGAGACTTGCTGAACAGCACGCTGAGATAAACCCTGCAAAGAAAATCAGAATAAGATTTTAGCCGTATGCACCAAAGGAGAAGAGCGAAAGCCTGCTAAGTGTGGGCTCCAAGTGCAATTAATTTTCATTTCTGTTTTCAGTGAGGATGATGATGCTCAACAGGAGGGCAAAATGGCAAATGGGAATGAAGTTACAGAAACGGAAATCCTCACATTGGAAGTGTGTTGAAGCAAAAGAAGCTTAATATATGCAAAATGGGAGGAAAATGGAGACTTTGGATCTAACTTACATGATTGTAAAGCCCTGAAGACTAGTTTCTGGTGTACAGGTTTTAAACAAGTCTGTACGATCAGAAGTGGAGCTCTATAACTAAACCAAAGGGAAAATGTCTTCTTTGTACTCAGATGACTAAAAGCCACCAGCGCAGCACAGACATGGAATGAGAAGGGCAATCTGCGGTGTGTACCAGAGTTAGTAGCGCCTAAGGAGTGTGGGAAGTGCTTGTGCCGTTGCACAAGGTCCCACGGGCCTCACCTGTGTTCAGCCCTGGGTGACTTCAGGGAGGGGCAGGTAGATGGGAAAGTTCTCAGCCTGTGTAGAGGAATGGAGAGACTGTCTTACAAATGGAAACTGGAAGAGTAAGGTCATCTGAGCATAGCCAGAGTAAGTCTGAAGGGAGTTCTGACTGTGCTCAGAAATATATACCAGAATGTGAATGGCAGGAATGGGAAAAGGCTGTTTGTTTCACTAAATGACTCTTCTGGCACAGGAACAAAAAACTGTTGATAAATAGATTTGAGTTGGCAGTTGTCAATATTGATGGCGAACTACGTAACAGCCACCCAGCAGGTACAAACAGATCACTGCCCTAATTCAAGACAGGGTGGTTGGTTAAGGAAAAGAGGTTCTATGATGGATTGTGGGTTATAGGAAACACTGGATTTGGTGATCCATGGGCTCCTTATGTTCTTTGAACTCATTCCAAGTTCAGAACAAATTACAGTATCTACCTTTTAAACTAACAGGGATGCCTTTTGACTTCTCGTGGAGTGCTGCTATTAACAATATTACCAGCACCACAGCATTGGTAATCACTTCTTTCCAGTTATCCGAACCCAAACAATGACATCCTAGTATTATTCAGCCTGCACATCAATTGGTACTTAGTAATCATCAGAATATTTTTGTTAACTTCATATTTATACTGTGCCTTTTTACAGACTAAAGTTACCAATTATACCGAAAATGGTAGATTGACATCCCCATTAACGACAGGCACTGTTTAATGTTTGACGTTTGAATATACCTCCATGATTAGACTAACAAGATGTGACCGCTGTGTTGTTCTTGGTGTGCTTACCCAGGGACTTGGGTGCTCATCGGCCCGATTGATACATGTTCTTGAACCATTTTGCAAATGCAGTTACCAAGGGGCTTAGATAAAGTCAGTGCAAGAGAAAATAAAGTTATTCACAGGCAGGATAAGTCTGTTTAATACCACAGAAACTTCCTTCATTTGTAAGGAAGCCCTTCAAAATTATTTTGTCACAGTAGCTTTTCCACATTGGCAAGTTAGCTCCAAGCTCCAATCACCTTTATAGCAACGAAGGCAAAGCGTAAGCTTCCGTTGGCTTTAGCAGGAGCAAGGCTTAAGAGCGTGTTTGTGTCCTGTGGGAAGACACCTACGCTGCTTCAGCAGTGCTAAGCCCAGAAGGAGGAGTTCTGGAGAGCTCTTGTCAGAGCAGTGGGAAGAATGTGTAAATAATGTAGCTAAGAATATACCATATACTGGTATACTGCCAGTTTTATAGGTCTTGTCCAAATTCCTGTCTGCCTCTGGGCATAATCCCCACAGAGACAGCTGAAGTGCTAATGAACTTGTATGGCTGGCAGTGCAACGTGGGAAGCAGAAAAGGTTAATAACTGATGGGTTGGCTTGGCCATGCGCGTATGGGAAGCAGGGACAGTGAGCAAAGAGAGGGAAGTGCACAGATGGCTTCTTTAAATTACAAGAATGTCTTTGGATAGGGTAGAAAGGTACATGAAAATAGCGTTTTGGCAGAATTTCCTAGCTTCTCTCTGCATGAGGGGGGACATGCAGGCATACTTGGGAGGGAGGTGGGTGACAGCAAATGAATATCTCAGCTAGGTAGTGACTCAGCACTTAAGCATAAGGTCTACTGCCATTTTAACATGCCAAAGGGTACCTGAGCCACCCAGAAGAGGTGTCCTGGCAGGTTAGACTCGGCACCTACAGGCGGGCCATGCCCTCCTGGAATGCCAGGCAGGCACCCTAGGAGATGCCAAAATGGACCAAACGCCTGTGTTCAGGCAGCTGATTCACCCTGTAATAACCAATTTCTTACTGAAATCCCTCGCCCTCCACCATCTCTAGCACCAAGAAAGAAGCAGACAACATTACCAGAAAGACAGGATGAATAAAAATCCCAAGAAACGTGTGGTTTGTGATCAGTCTTTGCTAATACTGCCTAAAACAAAGTAGTGAGATCTGGCAGTGTAAGGCTCTTACGGCAGTTATTGTGCTAATGACCCTATACTGTTTATGGGGTGGCTATTTTCTGCCTGATGTTGTTTTATATAGCATCTCTGAAATAATAGTGCAAATGTTAACTGATCACAGATTTTAGTTAGATTTTTTAGACTGTTTACTGAGGTAATCGGCCAATGTTCTTCTTACCTATACCGGGCAACTGTAATCTTGAGTTCAGAAGCAGTATAATCATATTTAGGAAACGTGGTTTATTACCCAGAGATTCAATTCTGAGAAAAGATTGCCTGTGGACCCAACCATTAAGTCTCATTAACCTGCTGCTGCGCTACCTGCAAGCTCGGGTCTTTGCTACCTTAGAGATTTCTCCATCACTTGGTGTAGAAAATGAGAACTCTGTATCTATAGTCAGGCAGTACTCATCCCCTAATGGTTTCATGAGGTCGGCTGCAGTCATTTATGTACAAGATCAGTATGTTACTCTTGAATACATCCTTGGAGTTGCCAGAAGTGAGTCCTGAGGCGCAGATGTCTGCCAGCTGCATGCAGAAAGGCATTCTGTGCTAGGCATTTGCAGTGCAAAATGCCTGAAGATGAGAAGCAGCATGAAGGTTACATGCCTACACGGACATCAGCAAATATGTTGTACGGGAAAAAGAATCAAAAGTTTATAGCTGAAAACCTCTTTGTTTATTCAGTGTAGTGTATACAGGTGTCTGTGAGACTCATGAACTCATCTCTTCATCCCCTTTTGTCTGGGGCCACGAGGAGAACAAAAGTGCCTTTATTTGCCTCAGCTTACTTAAAACATGTACGTATCTGCATGAAAAGTATGGTTGTAGTCAAACCTCACGCTCAAGATAGCTGAATGCAGAAATCAGAGGGATATTTCCATGATGCACAACTGACCCAATGTGTTTTAGGCTGAGAGAAGGAATTGGAGACAGCACCTTCTTACAGAGTGCTGGAAACTGGCCATAACTGAAGTGAGGAGCTGGGACAAGAGGGACTCAGGAAATGCAGAGAATACCCTATCTTAGATATATGGGCAGCAGGGGTGGGTATTAGTGAGCTGCTGAGGTCAAAATAAGTACGGGGTCTGAGGTTAGGACAAAGCTTTTCCTTTTCCTCTCCCAGCCCCAACTGAGACTAAGGGAAACATTTTACTACCTACCCTCTGCAGCATGAGGAATGGTTTGCCTCTCAAGCATATCTTGGCCAAGGAGAGGCAAATCTTGGAGGCTCAGAGTCCACTTCTGTTTCTGTTGAGAGGTTTAGGACACAGATCAGTGTGGTCATGGTTGCATTTGCTTCAGCTGACCCACCAAACCCTGCCAGACCTCACCTGGCTCTGCATTTCCTCTCTCCAGCACAAAGCAGCATTCCCTCTCCTTCTCTTAGTTCCCAGTTTGGGTGCCTTGGTGGTCATCCAGTATTCATATGACCTTGATAGAACATGTAAATAGTCTAGGAGCATTCATCAATCTGCTACAGTTTTAGGGACTTTGGGCTTTCTGGCACCTCTGTCTTATGCCCCTGCCTGAAGCATACGGCAATTTAGTCTCCTGAAAACTGAAATGCTTTCATCTGCCTAAAGTGTCAGCAGGCTCAGTAAAGAAATGGCTTAATGATTTGTAAAATGATGAACACAAGGTCAGAGTGGATGATACAATGTACACCTGTAGTCTTAAATGCAGTTAAATCATCTCATCCCTGTTACTCAAAGTATTACCAAGTACAAACTCTGGGAAATAAAGAAAGCACAGACCCACTACTGCAGTCTTGAGTCACTACAGTTAAGTACAAGAGAGAAAGATGAGCAAGTAAACCAGAACACAGAGAAGGTAAAAAGGAAAGACAAAAATAGGCAAAGAGAGGGCACTTCTGCACAGAACAGTTTGGTCTACAAGAAGGAAAATGGATGTAAGAAAAGAGCTACAATCTTGCCTGAATTAATAATGCAGGTAGAGCAGATCTGAACGCAAAGAGAAAGAGAGGCAAGAAAAGCATGAAGGAAAGCAAGAAAAGCTAGGACATATAAAGGGGACCTTTACAAAAATTACTTATAATTTCTGTTGAAACTAATGAAAAGGACAGACTTTTGAAGTAAAAATTTTGAAGTAAAAATTGACTCAGTAAAAGGAGATGCCTTAAACTGATTCAATTAATCTGTAAGTCTAATACTAGCCTCCTGATTTTAAAAATCTTCCACTCTATTTTGCCTTTCCTTTTAGTGCCTAAGGTGTTTAATTCTTCTTAGTGCTAATGACTGGTTTTGGGAGCAGCTGAATCAGTCACTAACACAAATAAGAGGTGGTTTTTCACAGAATCACAGAATCGTAGGAGTTGGAAGGCGCCTCTGGAGACCATCTAGTCCAACCCCCCTGCTAAAGCAGGTGCCCCTAGAGCAGGGTGCACAGGAACGCGTCCAGGTGGGGTTGGATCTCTCCAGAGAAGGAGACTCCACAGCCCTCTCTGGGCAGCCTGTGCCAGGGCTCGGTCACCCTCACAGCAAAGAAGTTCTTCTTCATGTTCAGGTGGAACTGCCTGTGCTCCAGTTTGTGCCCGTTGCCCCTTGTCCTGTCTCCGGGCACCACTGAAAAGAGCCTGGCCCCGTCCTCTTGACACTCGCCCTTTAGATATTGATAAGCACTGATGAGATCCCCTCTCAGTCTTCTCTTCTCCAGGCTGAACAGAACCAAGTCTCTCAGCCTTTCCTCAGAAGAGAGATGCTCCAGTCCCCTCATCATCTTTGTTGCCCTCCACTGGACTCTCTCCTGTCGTTTTTTCAGTTGTTTTTCTTCATCCCAAGGTACTCTGTCTTGCCTGTTAGTGCAGTTACCTTTCATGGCATAGTAAGATCTCTGATGACTCTGTACATCCTGCAGAAACTCTTGAGAGTGAATATATTTAGCATTACAAGACACCCACCTGTTCTACTTTTACAAACACAGTACATGCTACTTTTCAAATATATTCATCCCCATTTTAAATTTAATTTCTGTATTTTGCCTTTTAATTTTCTGCCCTTCTGAATACATTTTGCCTTTCAAGTAAGACTTATTGTGGTGGTACTGAGGACTGATCTCTGCCACTTTTTTCTCAAGGGGATTCTTTTTTATTATTGTTTCTGGATGAATCCCACTGGTCTTAGTACAATTAAACAAGCACTGTCGCACTCCTGTTGAACAAGGCAGGCAAAATCTGGGCTCGAAATGGTGATGTCATTGCTGTGCTGGCTGTTTGGCTGGGTTCTGACCTCAGCAGAGCCCTGCTGCCAGTGCTTAATATAGATAATGCATAATGAGATCACTATCTGCTGTCTTAAAAAGCACATAACTTAAAATAGATCACAGAAGGACTCGTGGATTTTTTGTGTCAGATACAGGCAGCTCAAGTGAAATCGAAAGTGCGTTTCTGTGAGGTTCGCCCCAAGTTGTTTATGGCGTTCCCAGATATTCATCATGAAATTCTTCTGTAGCCCATTGTAATACACAAAGACTCTGAATCCCTCCAGGCTTCACAAAGATTTGTGTAGAGATTATAAATGAGCAGAAGATTAGCGCCAGATGAAAAAATCTGTTCTGCTAGAGAGCTAATCTGTTCAGTCAATGGCCGGGTTTGTTGTGCATCTTTATGGTGAGGTCTGACAGATCTCTCTCCCTGTATTTGTAATTTCAGTCAAAATCAATGTGTCGGTTTGGATCGAGTCTTTGTCCTCTCATTTGGCTGACCCCCTCTCCAGCATCTCTGCCCTGCTTGTTTCTGTACCAGGCAGGGCTCTGCCGGGCTGCGGCCAAGCAGAAAGCAAACTGAGAAGGCTGAAGATAAGGACTTTAAAAAGAAAATAATTCATAAAAATGAAAGCAGATGCCATGGCTTCCAAAGCCAAGGGAAGGGCTGGGGAGGAGGGAGAAGACTGTTCTGCTGAAAAGAGGAGCTGCGTGTGCATCACGTTGTCATCAAGGTACAAAAATAGGTCTTGCTATTTTTGGCATCCCACGGCCCAAAGGGCCGTGGAAGATCAGCATCTCCCACTTGCTTGTCATGGTTTGTCCCGAGAGGATTGACACCTGGAAATCCAGTTTGAACTTTGTGGCACTGTCAGGCACTGTAAGGTTAAAAGAGAGAGGAGCCATCAGACGAACGCGCAGGCTGAATGCAGCTCTCCCTGTGCCGTGCCAGGGTGGTACGAGTCGCCAGCCTTGGCACAGGACTAGGAGCTAGTTTTGCCTGGGTGAATCATCAAATCCTCTCTGTGATCTCTGACAAACTACAAAATGTAGATATAGAAAAGTCTTATTACTCCACATAATCCAGCTCTCTACAATATAGGATTAGCCTGTAATCTGTACTCACTAGTATCTCATGAGATGGAGCTTCTGACACTCTACCTGTAGTACAGTTGTGCAGTCCAGTATTCTCACAGCCAGGAAAGTTTTCAGTTATGTTGCTTTCAGATGAAAGTATTAATAAATCTCGTTGTATTATTTCCCCTTTCTGCCCATACTGTCAAGAGCGGCATTGGAAAACAGATCTTCTAAATCATAAGACATCAAAACAAAGAAGGATCAGGGTGAACAATCCTTCCTTTACACAGAGCTGTTCAGAAATAAGATGTGTTAGTGATGTCTGTTGGCCTGCCCTGCAGGCAGCCACCCTAAGGGCAGGCTGTACTTGTCCCTTTCTCCTCACTGATCCGCCATTACCTCCTGCCAGGCCAACTGGGCTTGACCAGGAGCTGTGACCCAGTAGCAGGAATAAAAGCAAATACCTGGCATAAAATCAAATGCTCTTATCTGCCCACAGGAACATTAAAAGAGCTGGGAAAAAAAGTTAAAAATAGCAAAACCTTAAAACTAGTGTCTTACCTAAAGTAGACTTTTCTTGTTAGTGTAAGTGTGTTGCACTTAGGCCAGCTACTTAAAACTGTTCGGCTGCATGGGACAGGTTGCCCCTTCCAAGTGCTCCCGCTTAGAAGTGCATTTCCCCTTTCCTTTGAGTCTCTACTTTTTATCCACATCTTGTTTAGAAAGTTCTTACATGAGAGTCCCTGGGGCTTCTAGCAGGGGTGTTTCATCTCACCTCATCCATTTATCCTGGCGTTGCCCTCCGCTCCACACCCTCGTAGGTGATGCCTCGGGTAAGCATCCTTTTGAGTACTGGCAATTTGGTTGCACCTGTAGTTATTGCATCGCATATCTGCAATCCAAAATTAACACAAGCTGATTTAAACTGGAGGGTTCGTGAATATTAGAAAGAGCTCAATACAGCTATCTTTATGTCTGTGCTTTATTCCCAAAATGCTTAAGACTTTACCTATGTTAATAAATTAAACATGCCCAGGAACGTTCTCAGGCACTGAAATCCCCGATATGGAGTGGCCTGTGTGTGCGCTTGCAGGCCAGGGAGGATACAGCAGGTACCTACAATTAGACAACTGAATCAGACCCAGTATCTCTCACCAGCGGTGACCTGAGAGACCAAATTAAGTTACTTTTTCTTTGGAACACTTGTCAAAAGTTTTGTCAATAAATAAGAATAATAAATTGTTACCATCATCTAAATGCATGAGACTTTTACTGGTGTGTGAAATATCTCCTCTATACACCAAAGCAAAATGAGCACGTGGAAGTTATCTCTGCATGATTTGGTTTGGCTCCAGATTGTAGACACATAAAACTAGTGACTAACTGCAGGTGTTTTTGTGTGAGCTACACTCTGTGTTCTCGCTGTAGTCTATGGGTATGTACTCAGCCCAAGGACCTAGACAGCAATTCGGCTAACCAAACACAGGATTTTTTCTTTTGGGAAAACTCAATTGCTCTCCAGACTCCATCGGCTGTAGTAACTAGACAGCTAAATCCTACATGCGATGGCTGTGGGCTCTGTCTTATATACATATAGACAGATGGTATGATCTGCGCAAGGTAAAGGCAAGGCTTTCATGCTGCCCACAGAACTCTCCCCAGTGCAAGTGTCAGATCTGTTCCCAAAAAGCCTTGTGTTTTCAGGTGCAGTTTTGTCGAAGTTGTTACCAGTGCTTGTGGTGCCAAAGGCCTCCTTACCTTTTCACAAAGAAGACTGCACTTGCTTGGATCCTTGGTTTCTTTGGATGCTTGATCTGCCAAATTATCAACTAAGCCTACAAAAGCACAAGAATATAGCATGAAAAAAAGCCATGGAGAGGCAATCCATAATTTTCTCTCTGAGAGGTAGGAGAAGTGTTCTGGAGGTGCTTCTGTTGATTCACCAAGCATGATGGTTGAGTCCATGTAGTGTATGTGATATCAGAGCTACTGCAGAGAAAAAAAATAGTGCCTTTGCTTAATGCAAACAAAACATAGTGAGAAGTGTTTTCTTGGACAAACCTATCGAAAGAGTGCAGTGATTTGGTTGTGTACTTGGTTGTGTACTTTCAGCACATCGTATTGTTATTGCTAGGTGATCCAAAAATGTCTTCCGTTAAGAAACAGCTGGTATTTTCTTCATGGACACACAAGGCTTTTATGTTGCTGAGTTATTTTTTCAACAAATTAACTCACGTATTGCATAAATAAAATAATATTGTATGTAGAGGTCTAAAGTGATTTCTGTTTAATATTTTATTGACCATTTGACTCACTTTATTTGACTATCTTGTACTCAATGTCTTATCAGTTAGTGAAAACTGCTACACTACTGTAGTTCTTTTCCCAATTAATTCATTTAATTCTTTATGGCATTAAGGAAAACAGCTTATTATATTATACAGAAATAGGTTACGAATTAACATACCTCATTACAGCTACATTGGTATATATATTCATATACAATGCCTACATGAAATCCTACGGTTTGGCTGTCCTATCGATCACCTCTAGCTAGATGGTCATGAATGAGCAGAACATTTTTTGCAAATGTGAAAATGCTTTTTTGCCTATAAAATCACTGCAATAAAAACCAGAAGATGGTTATGACAGATCTAGGTCAGTAAGACAATGTGGCGTGCACTAGGAAGATGTTAGAAGCAGTTCTTTTACAGACAGGGGATACAAAGGACCTCCTTGGTTGCCAGGTCTCGTCCCTTTCTGTCATGTCATATAATCTCTTTGGTAAAATGAGCAAGCTCCATCTTTATCCATTACTCACCCTGGAAGACTCTTCTGCTTCTGTTGTGAGAAACCTTTTATTAGTTTGTGGTTCAGGTTTTTTAATGGATAGTTCGCCTTTTTTTTTTCCTTGTGTCTGCGTCTTTTTCAGGTTGAATTTATTCTTTATCATGTACACATGATTAGAGTCATGTGCAGCATTCTGGATGAGGCCTCAGCAGTGTTGTGCACAGTGCATTAATACTTCTTTAATTCACTTGAGACTGCCCGGAATCATGTTTGTCACAACCTCGTCACTTTAGTAGCACATAGTGACCAAGATACCTAGTTCTTTCTCCTCTGTTGTTTCCAACTGAGAAGTCCCATAGCTGAGGTTATTGTTTGTTCTCAAGGGCATGATCTTGCACTTTGTCCTATTAGTTCCTGTCCCTTTGAGGGCAGAAATCTAGCATTGCGTATTATGCGAGACATTCCAGTAAGAAGAATTTAAATTAAACTTTTTAAAATGCAAACTTCTAAAAGCCATACTGAGATTTGAAGAAAAATCTTATGATTGCTCGAAGACTAGGGCCCAGTTCAGTCACCTGCACATCAGTGTCTAATCCCATAGGAAGGCCATCTGGCCTCCAGCTACTTCTTGAGAAGATGTTGGCTCCCCATTTGTCACAGCTGCTGTCTCTGTTCAAATGCTCAAGTATCTGGCGGGTAGACAGCTGAATCCTGCGCTAGGGCTGAGATTCAGGTCCACATTCAGATCATAACCATCAGGTTAGTTCTTCAGTCTAGGTGTCTACAAGCAAATTAGATCTCTGTGCTTAAGGTCGTTAGGAGCTAGGTATTAGAGCAAGTGCGTTCTAGAGCACGCTGCTCAGCTAACCAGATATGAAAGAGAAAATGTGAAAGAGTTGAAAGAAGTAGTAAATTCCTGTTGAAAAGACAAAGAATTAGGTTGCTTGCTAAAGGCTTTTTGATGTTTCAGAGGAAAAAATAAAAACATTTGCACCACAGTAAGGAAGAAATGAGAAATGGTAATGGTGGTAACATACATCTCCCATTTCTTATTTTTGTTCTTCAGCTGTCCACTAAGGCAGTAATGTTGGAAGACAGAATATGAATGAATATGAATAAATCAATAGGAGGTGAGAATTTTGAGCTAGTGTAATTCAGCCCACAAGGCAGGGCTCCTCTACCGTTTATTCTTGTTGTCTTCAAGGTTTCTTATGTAAATATTTGGGATTTTGGCAGGGTGCTTTCTTTTTGTTATTGAAGTGAAACATTTGCTGCAAGCATGCTGAATGAAGTCTGGTTCGTAATTATTTGCAGTAACGACTCAGCAATGGAGACTTATGGTTGTAAGACTGCCAATTCTGTATTAATGTGATCTTCTTTTCTCCCTCTCTGGGCTGCAGCAAGCACACAGTTGGTGTAGGAAGTCTGCAAAGCAGAACAAGCAACCGTCTCCATCTGTGTCAACAGATTCCCACTTCACCACGCTGCCAGCCTTTCTTCCTCAGAGCCACCAGTCTGTCCCTGAACAACAAAAAGAAATGGATCAAAACAAGGTATATCACGCAAACGGCCTTGGTCATCATCTTGGTTTCTCTGAGCAGGACTTGAGACACAGTGATCAAGGAGACTTCACACGCAGATCCAGCAGTGCCTCCAGCATTTCATTTCAAAGAAGCAAGTCTCTGTTCTGCTTGCCCACAGCAAATTCCTCCTCAGCCCTAGAGACTTTTCATTTCAATGAACCATTTCAGTTTTTAAGTAGTGGGTCACCAGCAACCAGGTTAAAAACATGGAAATGCAGTCCTAGGCTTAACGTTGACGACTTGGAGGGTGCCCAGGAGACTGATGTAGACACAGGGATGAAGCTGTCCTTCTCGGACCTGTCTGTGGTGTCTGCATACTCTGCCCGCAATGGATTTTGCAATGACTTGAAAGGCTCTTTTCCCCCACAGAAGCAAACTGTCAGTAAAACTAAACAGGTGGCCACCAGTGGAAGGCCTGTATCAGCCGTGTGCAATACCTTTGAGTCAGTTGACGGTTCACTGCCTTCTCTCTCTGAATGGTCTTCCAGCTCAGTCACACCAGCATGTGTCTCCAAGCAGCACAAACAGTCCTCGAGAGCAGCTCCATGTTCTCTGGATGGTCATGGTAGTGTTTGTCCAGCTTCACCAGTTAACGAAGAAGAATTTTACATCTGAGGTTTCTCTGTCTTACACCTCTCAGGGCAAACATGTTCTGTTTGTGAGGGACAGCAGTGGGCCCACCTTGAACTTGAAGAAGGTTTCTCTCTGAGAAGGTGTTGCAGCAGAGCATGCTAAATATTTAAAGAAAACACTCAGATCCCTGAGAGATGGGTGTCCCCAAGCTGTGTACAATAAAGCAGTCTGAGCTTGCACCCTGTACGTTTGTACTGGAGGAGATGATCAGCGCAAAGGCTTTTCCATGGAAGTGCAATGTGGATGGATTCTATGACTGACTGTTGGACTGGTGGTGAAGGAAATGCCAGAAGAGGCACATAATAATCCATTTTTCTTTGGCAGAAACTGAAGAGTAATTTGTGACACCAAACTGCGTTAACTCTTCTGAGAAATTGCCTTAACTCGGGAAAGATTGGAGGAGAAAGGGATCTTCTTTCCCTTTGCAAAGGCAGATCTAAGCACAGCAGGTCCCAGTAGCACATCTCCAGTAGAGTCAGGCAAGAAGTTTACTGTGAGGACACACATGGTTCCTTCTAACCTCTGAGAGTTGACAGTGGTGAGGTGGGTGAGAATCTTCACTCCTTCCCCAGGGAAGAGGAGGCTCCACTGTATCTCCTACTTTGACAGTCCAGGATGCGGAAAGTGCCAAAAGGGAAACCTGACAGAACGTTTTCAACCCATCCCCTCAAAAAGCCCATCCTTTCCAGTTGGAAGGGAGCCATCTGGGCTGTTGTCTGAACTGTTTGTGTAGACAGTGGTAACCCAAGTAAAACATGTTTGCTACTTCTAACTCAGGCAGTACAGAGCTTACCTTTTTGGAATACAAAACAAGGAAGATAACATAGCGTTTTTATATATTGCTGCACCACTAATATATGGCAGCTCCCTGTTTTTTAAGGGGTTGTTATTTTTCTGTTAAAAATAATTAATGCAGAAACTTATTCTTCATATTGCCAGTGCAACATACTTCTTTCTGGGTAAAACACATTTCTTCTCAAGTATGTCTCTCCAAAAGGAGAACAAGTCAAATTTTCCTGGCTTTTCAAGAGACGATTTTAAAATACACATTCTTGATAACCTGTTTTTCTCCAATTAGTTTGGTATTAAAAAAAAAAAAAGTAAGTAAAAAGCTGTTAATATGACAGCTAAGTACCTTCACAGGGATTTAAGTCGTATAAACAGATGGCATCATGCCTGTTCTGAAAAGTTACATTTTTGGCAGAGAAGTGGCACTAATTGTAGCTCTAGTCTAGCCAGTGAGAAAATGACCATGTTAAAATGCGTATATATAATGCTGGATGTAACCTCTGTATAGGTACAGATGCTAAAGACCTACCATGATGGCGTTGTGGTGGATGGAATAAAAACGTATTTGTGGAGAAAGATGTTTGCTGTATTACTAGGTAATTATAATCAGAAGAATTGCTGCTTTGAAAAAGAAGAACAAAACCAAAAAGCACACACATACTCTAAGTAACAGTTACAAAAAGTGAAACAGCTTCCCTGGCACAGTTTTTACAAACAATTTTTGAAGAAAGCCTGGGGGAAATTGAGTACGGGTTTATAGGAGAGGAGGGAGGATTCCATTAAACCTGCACCCCCAATCCAGAAGAGGCCAGAGGGATAGTCAAGAGTCAGGATGCTACTCCTCAAGGCTTTTTCCTTTTGCTGTCATTTTCTCCACACAGGGAAACAGGTATCAGGCTGAAGTCCAAGTGTCCTCTCTGTGAGATGCTATCGTAGCATGTACCAGAGGCAGACCTTGTCTTTTGTGCTAAACACAATGTATAAATAGGAAAATCTATTCAAGCTCTAAGAGCACATGAGATTGTCAGCCTCCTCCCACCCTCCAGACTGTTTAGACTTTCTGCAGTTTTGGGTAAACTGTTCTCTTACGAAATGTCTGGGACCAGACACAGCACCAATGGAGGTTTTGTCATGGTGTGCGTGTGTTTACCTGCTTTGTACTCCTTCAGAGTTCACGCAGTCTTTCCTCTGATTTTTGTGGCCTTCAGATCAGACCCCCTCTGAACACAGAGAACTAGATTTATCCAAAGTTGTGCTCCAAGTTATTTGTTTGTACCCTGTCAAAATACTTGTAAAACACTGTGTGGTCAGACCAGCAGTTTTTTCTGTCAACTTGCAAATCACCATACAAGTAACAATGCCTAGGACAGTCAGGCTCCACAGGTTTGAACTTAGGATTCATTGTTTTCTGTCATACTCGTGGTAGTACAAAAATAAATAGTGAAATAGCATTGTATATTTGTGGGACAGACATTTTATCAACCCTAGCCACTTCCAGATATGACAACCAACAGGATAAATTTGGTTCAAATCTGTTAAAAAATTTAGTACTCATTACTTGGAACAGGAGGAAAAAAGCCTTTTCACAATATTTTAACAATATAGATAAGTTTCGTTCTGAACATGAAATCAAAAACTGGTTTGAGCTCATGTGTCTGTCTGATCCTGGAATCAGGCCAACATCCAGACTCCTGACAAAGGCTGATCAGGGCTTTTAGCAAAGAGGAGGCTTTGAAACATCTTTCCGCCTAGAGTGTGCCTCTGCAAGAAGGAGTCCAGCACATCTGGGGGCCGTCTCCTGACGCGGCAGGAAGCACTGGTACTGCAGGCCCACAAACAAGCACAGGGTAGCTCAAGTGTCACTTGTGAGGTTCACGTGTGGCATTAACCAGCAGCTCCACAAACATCTCAGCTCTGGATTTTACCAGGTTAATCCTAACGGGAAGAAAGCCAAACGAGCTTCCACAGACTCTGGGTTTATGCTGTCTCCACTGGTTCTGTCTCCAAGCACTTCTGTTGTGTTTACTGATACTTAACTAGAAATGAAAGATTTAATTATTTACATTCATGGTGCTCGTAACCAAATTTTGGAACAGCTGAGTGTGCTACTGTCAGGAAAAACAGAGATGTTGGTGTACAGAAAAAAATTTGTCTATAATGAAGAAAGCCAGATTTTCACTGAAGGTAGGCTTTGTTAATTCTCTTCCCATTATTTAAGACGGGACTGATCTCTCCCAGAGAGTTGAATATGCACAAATTTCATGGCATTTACTTCTGTATCATATAGTTTTGGTTAAATTATGGACAATGTTATTTGAGAACTGCAAGTTTTCCCTGAACGTTCTCTCTTTCTCGATCCCTGAAATGCATTGCTTCTGTGAAATAAAAGAGATGAAAAGTCAGTTGTGCCTAACCTTCTGCACGTCATTTATGAAGTATTGCAGACCTACTGACTATTTTAACTAGGCTTCGAAACAAATGCTCTTGGCAGTGTGTGTCAGTGGGATGATTACAAAATAAGCGTAGCAAAACCAGCAACCTTGCCTCTGCAGACTGCATCTTTTGATTCTCACTGTGGTGTTGTGAATCATTTGCTCCAGTAAAGCTGAATGATAAAATAGGAGCTGTGACACATATTGGTAGTCCTGCATGCTTAAATCCCATCTTGGTTTGTTTCATGTATGTTGGTCTTCATAAAAGTGCTTCCCTATTGTTTCCACCAGTGTGTGGTGTTATCTATTGTACATTTTTTTTTATTATTTTCTTCATGGGATGTGTCTGCATGTCAACATTACACTGTATATGTGAAGCTATGTAGGTTTGATTTTGTTTGAGTTTTATGGTTTAACAAAGTGGGGTTTATATATATATTTATGGCAGTTATAGAATCCTAGAAACATCAGGAGTTGAAAGAAGCCTCTGGAGGTCATCTAGTCCAATGTGTCTGCTGAAAGCAGGCACAAAGCTGCTCAAATCTCAAAGCTTTTAAGTTAAATTAGGGTGTTCAGGACCTTGTCCAGTCAGATTTGAAAATTTCCGAAGGTGGCAATTTCACGGTGTCTCTGGGCAACCTGTGCCAGTGCTTAACCACTGTCATGGTGAAGAATTACTTCCTAAACTGTGGTCAGACTATACAAATGATTGTGTGGCTCAGGAAGGTCTGAGGTGCCATAGATGGCACTTCTGTAAATAGTTTGCCTCTCTTAAATTTGTCCACTTGCTTTCTGAGCTCGTTTATAATCTACAGCATCCTGTGGCATGGAGTTCCACTGCATGTGAAACTACTACATGTTGTACAGGAAGGATTATCTCCCAAACCTGCCACCTACTAACTCCATTTTACCCCCCCACCTAGGTTTGCTCTAGAGAGAGACAGTCAATAACCATTTTTTGTTCACCATTTTCAGACCACTCATGGTTTTACAGATTTCTATAAAACATCACTCTGTTCTGTTTTCTCCTTTCAATCTGAGCAGTCCTAATCCAGTTAGTTATTCTTCACAGGAAAACCATTCCATGCTTTTGTTCATCCTTGTTACCCTTCTGTATATTTTTCTATTCTGCTCTGTGCTTTTTGAGCTAGGGGGTCCATAACTACATATAGTTTTAGAGCTATAGATGCACTGTGGATTTACAAAATGGCTTGAAGGTGTTTTCCATTTTATTCTCTGTTTCTCTCCTAGTAATTTGACTTGCTACTTTGACTGTGGCTGAGTACTGAGCTACCCTTTTCATAGATCTTTATCTAGCCCCAAGGTCCAATTCCCAAGCAGTAAAAGTCAGTTCAGAGCCTACTATCATGGATGTAAAATTAGATTTTTTTTAATGTAATTAATTTTAGAATTAGCTGCATTGAATTTCGTCTGCCTTTTTATTGCCCAGTTGTTGTGTATTGTGAGACTCTTCTGCAACTTCCCCAGTTGTCCATTATCTTTACTATCTTGGATGCTTAATAACCTCAACAAACTCCCATCTCATGAAGCTCCCCTTTTCCAGGTTTAAGTCATGCTGAACAATATAAGCTTGAGTACAAATCCCTGCATGACTCCACTGCCAACCCCCTTCCACTGTCAGAACTGGCTATTTATTTCTACCTTGTGTTTCCTGCCTTTTAATCAGTCCTTTATTCACATAACCTTACCTCTTAAACCATCACAGCATGGTTTCTTTAAGAGGCTTTGATGAAGGACTTTGGAAAACCGTTCTCAGCTGTACCTTTATTTGTTGATGCCTTCTGAAGCCTCTAAGAGATTTATGAGGTGTGATTTCCCTTTATAAAACCCTCTTCCCCAGACTAACTCAAAATTATTTCTGTTCAGATAATGAATTCTCTCTCATCTGAGCCTAAGTGTCATTTGAGTACAGAGCAATCCTCCCTGTGGCATTCTTTCCCAGTTTCCAGGACTCAGCATAGTGTAAATTGCTAAATTTACACAGAATCCCGACTTCCTGAGTGAAAAACTGTGTTGAGATCACTATGTGACCAAAAGCTACTTTGTCCTACCAGTGGATTTCTTCTTTGACAATTTGTCAAATTTCCTGCTCAATCTCTCTTCATTCCTTGGGTTTCCACAGCAGTTCATGGCAATGAAGAGCACTGAATTCATGCCCTACATGAGAACATAGCTACATTTGTCTGCAGCCTTCTCCCAGGTAATTTCACTGAGCACTTTCTGTTCGAGGAGAAGTCAATTCAGAGTGCTGGGCAACGTTACTTCAGTACCTGGGAAGGATCCCATCACCCTGAGAGCCCAGGAATGAACGGGTTGTAGGATAACTGGGAGGAAACATCCTGCATGTGTGGGAGGAATCCAAATGCTCCATGTGGAAAGCCTTGCAAGGCCTTGTAAATCCTGTGATGGGAAATATCTACAATAGTAGAGAAGGAGAGACATGGAGAAGGTTTGGACACTGGATCATTTGGTTGCTTGTTGACTCTGTTTTGAACCTCCTGAAGCAGCTTTCTCCAAGACACTGCCTGGTGCCCTTCGCCCTAAGGACTGTTCCCACTATGGAAGTGGCTACATCAAGCCTGGACCCCTCTGTTGCCAACACCGTCCCATCAGACTTTGCATCCTCCTGTGCTCCTACATTTCCTTGGGCAGCCCACCTCAGGGCCATGCTGTAAAAACACCTCTCAGCTGGGCTGCAGCACAGTCCTCACTTTATTTTGCATAACAACCTCCCTTGCAAAATGGGATAATTGTGCCCTAGAGCCGTCAGGATCCCGCAGCAGTCCAGGAGGGAAGCCAAGCCAGCTGCTTTGTGGTGCGCCTGTGACCCATGGGACAGCTCTGAAGGGTGTGGACACGACTCAAACAGTGCTGGGCTGGCCTTGGAGCTGGAGATGAGTATTCAGCTCGCTTTTATTTAGCCATTTACAGATAGTGTTTCTTCAGTCTGGCATCTGGAGTCTTAAGAGAGCTTCACAACTGAACAGGCGCACCCTGTGTCTGCTTTGACTCAGCCTTTTGCATTAAGCGTGGTTCCCTCTAGAATCAGTTGTCCTTCTTAATCGCTTTTCTCCTGAATGTATGAGGCATAAAATGCAGAATAGCTTGGTAGGTAGAGGCCATTAATCCAATCTGCCCACCGTAAATAAAAACTGCTGGCCATCAGTATGTAATGAAATGGCAATGGTGATGTATTTAGCCAAAGCTAACCAGTCAGGAAGAGAAACACCCCATTCACGCCTCCGTGACTGCAGAGTGCCTGTATTCCGTGACGGGATCACAGCGATGCAATATGCAGTTTTTCTTGCGTACCTCGCTGGGAAGCCACCAGCCTGCGAGAGTTGCTAGTGCCATCTCGTGGTTTCCGTGCACACGAGTGTCAGCGCAAGGAGCCGCCAGCCCAGGCGGGTGACCCCGGTGGGGAACCCGGCGGGGGACCCTGCAGGCCCTGGCACGGTGCCCTCCGCACCCCACGCTCTTCGAGGACACTTGCTGCAAAGCGCCCCTCGGACCCCAGGGACGGTCGTCCTTGAAGAGCGTGGGGTGAGAGCGATGGCGTTCGCCTCACAGCGTGGTAGAAAGCAAGCCTGGCTCCAGCCATCTGCGCCAACAAAACCTGCCTGCCCTCGCACCCTCTGCGCCCTGCATTTCAGTATTAGCTGCTGACAGTGCCTGCGCTGGGCTTCCACCCCAGTGCTGTGCTTTGTTACCCTTCCTTCCATCACAACGCTGGGGAGCAGAATAACCCAACGGCTTGATGACCCAAACGGCTCTGCCGTGTCGTTTCACTGCGTCGGAGCCACAGGCGAGGAAGCGCTCGGGGCATGTGCTCAGGATGGAGCTGAGCATCTGCTGTGAACAAGCCCTCGAGCACAACGCAGTAAGCCGGCCGGCTGTCACAAATTCCACTGTTTACTTTGATGAAAATTTTAGCCCTCCTGGTACGGAGGTAATCTGCTAAGTATGACCCAACTCCTGCCAAGACAATGCTTCTTGTGAGGTTAGCAGTGCCACCAGAGCGCTCCTGCTCCTTAGGTGTAATGAACTTGGTGACAGGGCCTCCTGGAACAGATACCGTTAAAGAATGCAACATATAATACCAAGTTTGTAATTCCTCTTCCTTTGATGAATTAACAGCCATCTTTTTGCAGTTCACGTGTGCTATTGCATGGACAGATTTATTTCTTTTTTTAGCTGGACTGCGATTAGGAGCAGGTGTTTTTTTCACATGGTTTGCCATGGTATGGCTGAGTCCCACTTTTTCTTACTCTGGGTTTTTTTGGTGACAAGAAGGCAAAGCTTTAATTAATTGCTCTGTGGCTCTGCTCATGGATTTTGACTAGCTGCCAGCATTCCCTTGTTGTGCCATGTAAAGCCACAGAAATGCAGCCTCTGCCCTTCATTTTCTCTCCCCAGCGCTTTGCTGCCTTGCTTTCTTTCAAGAGCTGATTGCTCTGTGGTTTTCCCGCAGGAGGGACTTGGATGCTCGTTCCCACCCTGCCACATGTGTGAAGACTGTGCAGAAATTTCGAAGAAAGGAGTTTCGGGGCTGCCTACGGCAGCAATAGGAACTGCTGGGGCTGCCGCTGCCATGCGCCTGGGTAGGAGGCAAGAGCAGGCAATGAGTTCAGGGGAGTGCTGAGGCAAGCCAAAGGGCAGGAGAAGAGCAGAAAGAGGATCCAGCTGTGACTTTTCTGCCTTTTCCTAGTCCCCGATGGGTGCACCAGCTCCACGCATGCGGGGCCATGCAAGGCCCTGCTCTTCAAGCCATCAGGATGAGATATGGGGATGGTGGAGAGGAGTGCTCAGCCCCGGGGGCTGAGGATGCTGAAGCTGTCAGGTTGCAAACAGGGCCCGAGTGCACAGAGTGTTTTCTGGGTTTCCAGGACAACATTTGCTCTGACCTAATGGGCTGGTTTGCTGTTTCAACCCCTTCCTTTGCAGGTGAGTTCCCTTGGATTCATGCTGCCTGTCCCCACAGACACTCCTCTTCCCTGTCTTTCCCTTCCTTCCTTTAACCTTCCCTTTTCTTTTCTTTCTCTTCCCATCCAGTTCATCCCTTTCCTTCACAAAAAACCCCGGCCCATAAAAGTCACACTCAGTACAGCACTATCTCGTCCTTGGCCGACACGAGACTGGAGGTGTTCCCTCTGCCTGCTCCCCCAGTTCCCCGACACATCCGCTATCTCTTCGCTTCAGACAGGACCCAAGCCTGGGGCTGCACCTGCAACTCTGTGTCCAGAACCAAGCAGGACAGAACCCAGGCTCCTTTCCTCCTGCCTTCTCCTCTCCTTAGCATCGCCTTACTAAATGAATGGGATTTGGTACTTACCTTATCTCTAGCTCACTGCAGGGTACGAAACTCTGCTTTCAGCATCGCTTGGAATCATTCAGTGACAGCGCAAGGATGCAGCTGCAGGTGTGCTCTGCTCTTTTCTGCGCGTGGAGGCTCATTGTCGGTTAGACGTACCAGGTCACCCGAACCCTTTCTGATGCTGTCATTTTTGGTGATGGTCCTAAGAAAACCTGGCTGCTCTCTGGAGTGACAGCTAGCTTGCAGCCTGACACGAATGAAGAGCATAGCAAGATGGAACAGATTTTTGCCCCAGGCCTTCTCTGCTGATGTGTTAAGTTTGGCAGCATCATTTGGAGAAGAAGTGAATTAATCTTATTGGAGTCGTGTATGAAAGAGACTGTGGGGGAGAGGGGAGAGAAAAAAAAAAAGATGTGTGAATCCATGTTGATTCTTTTGAAGCCATAAACAAGTGGCATCAGAAAAGAATTTGACAACCATATGGACTTTTGGAAGTGTGAAATCTTCTGAAAGTGATATGCAATCATGTAAAGACTGGCATAAAAAAAAAAAGAAGGCTTGAGATATGGATGGATGAGAAGTATAGACAGGGGACTGCAATCTGTCATACAGGAGTGAAGATTCTGGATAAATGAAAAGAATTCTATATAGAAAAAAGTATGTAAATTAAATTAAATTAAGTTAAGTAAGAGAATTCTCCCAAAGGTGATAGAAATAACAGTAAGTCCTGTTTCTTATCGCTGGTTCTTAGAACTAGACTCTTTGGGGAACTGCAGTCTCAAGGATTAAGCAACAACTTTTCCATGAAAATAATCATTGTTTTCCTGGGAATCTTCACTGAAGATGCCACGTGCAATCTGGATTTTACGCAGGGCAAAAACTACAGCTACAAGAGCACGGGTCCTGCTGAAGAGCATGAGCTGCTTCCGCTGAGGTCAGTAACTAATGTGACAGTGCTAGGTTTCTCCCCCGATGTTCACCAAAGGGACACTTATTCCAGAGCATGGGAGATGCTGGCATTGCCCCTGAGAGGCAAGTAGGATGACAAGAAAGCAGATCCGCAAATTTCGTAACTTCGGTGTAGCGCGTCTCCATATGCTCTGTATGTGCATATGGCAGGGAGATCTCCATGGGCCACAGGGCCTGACAGATGAAAGTGCATGATGTGAAGTCACTCGCACACTGGGAAAGGAGTTAAATGCTGCTCTGCTGTCTTGGGGAAATGGAGGCTCTTGGCAGGGGCAACGCATCGGATCTGGACAAGGGCCGCCACTCCGCGTGAGGTCTTACCTGCCAGGAGGAGAGAAACTTGAGAAGTCTGGGCTCTGTCTGGGGACTAAATTTAAACGCTGGCGCTCTGAGCCTCTTTACAACCTGAGTGTTTGATGCCTTTCCCCTTCCAGTTACTGCAATGCAGAATACTGTGAGACATGAATTGCAGCAAAAATGTATTCAGGTTTGATTTATAAATGGCTCTGATTTGCCTCTGATTTCACCTTCCCCTTTGGCAGCAGTTCAGGTCCAGGTACTGGTTTGTAATGCTCATCACACCGTGAGAGAATGGGGAAAGTAGATGAAAGGTGAAAAACTGGAAGTGGAAAACAACCAGTTGTGCCATCCTAAAGAAGCAGGAACAAAAGTAGGCTGAATGCTCAGAGGAGAAATGGTCTATCATGAGAAAACACAAATCAGGGCAAAAGCTGGCTTTCATACATCAGTGGAGATGTATGACGGAATTAAATGGATGATGTACGTGAAAAGCATCTATCGGCATAGTTTGGACATTGGATCTGATACATCAGCAGAACTTTAGCCGCGAAGTTGCTGTGGTTTGGAAAGAGCAAAATGATGTTACCCGTGCATACTGTGATGCACGTACCTGCAGCTCTCTAAAGCACTGGGGTCTTGACCCAAAGAAACTCAAAGATGACCAGTACAGGGCAGCCCAGAATCAACTGAAAGATCCTAGCTGATCTCTCAAGGGAACACTCGTGTGGTTTTGGAAGCCCTGTAAATTGTGTGTTTGTTTAGCTCAACAAAGGTGCGTGAAAGTAACGATCATTCCTTCCCCCTTCAAACTGACAATGGCTTCTTGCCTGCATGGCAGTGGCTGCTCCTCCATCAGTAACAGGTATTCTCTGAGCCACAAAGAAAGGAAAATGCCCCTCTGTGTTGGGGTGTATAATCAGACACTTACATGGCAGCTCCAGGATGCAGATCTCTAAGAACCAGTTCAAAAATTCTTAAGTGGTTGGTTCATTACTACAGCCACAGCAGTCTGAAAAGGGCTTGTGTGCCCGGCAGCTTCTCTTGGCTACATCCAGGAACAGATATCCTGCCTCCCTACAGACTTCACTGATCTTACACAAACCGGAAAGTTTCAGCAGGAGGACTTCAGCTGCCCAGGGAAGGTGGAGGGAGGCAGGGAAGGAGTTGCTCGTGGAAGACCAAGGCTTTATGACTGCACAGCAGATCAGACACAGGAGGATGTGCATGTGTGTTCCTTACAGCCCAGCTGTGGTGTCCCATCACTGCGGTATCACAGGAAACCTAACTTGGAAGCAGCTGAAGGGAGGTGAGAGGTACCCCAGCCTTGCCTGCCATTGCACGGGGTCAGCGTTGAGGAGACCACGTGAGTCAAGCTGAGCGCTGAGAGAGCAGCTGGGATGGGGAGGACGGACAGGTTTGTTCACGCTGAGCACCAGTAACAAGGATTCTGGGGGAATATCTTCACTTTTTTTGGGCTTCAAGACATTTCCCATCTCACCCATAATGCTGACAGGCATTTTCTGCTTTTCTCCAGCATGGTTTGTATCTCAGCACATACATGCTACGGAATTGCCTACCTCTGTTTTTCTTCGCACCCAGAATGAAGAAAGCACACAATCTGGGACATACACTCCTATAGTCTGATATTTTGAGCCGCTCTTTCCATTCTGCAATACTCCCATTAGACCCCAATGTCTTTAAGTCAGTACACACACAAAAATATTCACACATATCTTAAATTTTTCCATATGTGTCTGCTAAGTACATCTTTTTCTCTTTCCTCTTGCCATTCATTAGGCCATCACGACACCCAACGGTCTTTTGTAGCTTGGTGACATTAGCACAGTCACCAATAAATTTAATGTCCCGTGGTCTCCTTCCACCCCTGAAGGTGGTACTTGAAGTTAGTCCTAAGAGGGACCAGCAAGAAAGTGTCCCTGCTGAGAATGTGATGAACTGTATAAAGAAACATAAGGCTTTTTTGCTGTTTAAAAAGGAAACTCCTGAGAGTGGCTTAAGATGCCATGATCTGTATTTTCAGACTGTGGAGTGACAGGCCTAAAGAAAAGTGTATCAAGACCCTCCTTATTTCTTTATTTAATGAGGTACAGGGTTTAGCTGAGGAATTTAAATGATTGACTGATAAGTATTTGGAATTCTTGAGGGTCATAAAGAGCAAGGCAAATGGATCTAATCCAAAATAATTAATTTTGACATTGTGACACCTGCTAGCTGTTTCTTTTTTTCCCCTAAACAAACTGAATATTTTTTTCTTCTTGAAATGTCTACATAAAAGAAGAGTCTTATTTTCCAAGGAACTGCAATATTAAATGTCCCCATATTTAACAAGAGCACTTACAGACAAATGTAGCTGTTCTACCTCCAAAAGAAAGAAAACATTAGAACCCAACAATTTCTTAATTTCACGAGTCATTCATTCATAAGCTGGCCCTTTGACACTTTTTCTTAATTAATAGAGTTGTTATGAGACAAAGCAGCAACAGAGACACATTAAGCAAGGAGGAAAAAAATCCACTGAGAAATAAATGTTTTACATTTAATTACAACAGTCATGCAGTGAGTATATGCGCTATGTCACATCTCAAGCAGAATCGTGTTCTTGAAGAAGTGACCTTCAGGAAAAGCAATTAGCTTTTTAATACTTTCTCTTTTCTATTGCTATTAATGTTTCTGATGAAACAAGATAGTTTAACAGTTTAATTTTGCCTTCTTCCAGAACACAGATTTGCCATTTTCAAACATACAACCTCAGGGGCTGGGAATGCAACAGTGCTGAGGGTCCTAGTTTGAAAGATATCTCAGGACAAATCTGCACAGAGAGCAACTCCAGATGAAAAACCAGCAGCCATCCTGTAGTGAATGGCACGTGCCTTCTGCACAGCTTCACGCAAGACCCTCAACCACGTGGTGCCCCGATCTTCCCAGAGAAAAATTGAGAAAAACATCGTGTTACCAAACCTAGGTCCAACGTAGTGATGCTTACTACAGAGAAACCTAATGCTGTGGTTTAACCCGGCAGGCAGCTAAACACCAAGCAGCCGTTCACTCACTGCCCCTCAGTGGGATGGGGGAGAGAATCGGAAAAAAAGGTAAAACGCGTGGGTTGAGATAAAGACAGTTTAATAGGACAGAAAAGAAAGGGAAGATAATACTAATGATAAAAGAATATCCAAAACGAGTGATGCACAATGCAGTTTCTTAACACCCGCTGACTGATGCCCAGCCAGTCCTCAAGAACCTGCCGCTGTCACCCAACCAACTCTCCCCAGTTATCGTTCAGCATGTTCAGCATGACGTCAGATGGTATGGAATACCCCTTCGGCCAGTTTGGGCTGGAGGTCCTGGCTGTGTCCCCTCCCAGCTTCCTGCGCGCCCCCAGCCTCCTCGCTGGCAGGGCAGCGTGAGAAGTTGAGAAGTCCTTGACTTAGTGTAAGCGCTGCTCGGCAACAACTGAAACATCCGGGTGTTATCAACATCACTCCGTTCTAAAGCCAAACCACAGTATTACACCAGCTACTGGGTGAAAAATGAACTCTATCCCAGCCAAAACCAGGGCACCTAAACAAAACAATATTATTTTTTTATTAGATGTCTATTTCAGCAGACTTCAGTCTAAAGGAGGAGAACCCAGTGCATGTTTTCTGGAAGAGCGGGGTCTGCACTAGAACCCTGAAAGCTCAGCTTGGAGCCAGCTCTCTTCTCCTGCCAGACTCCAGCTGTGTCTGCTCGTGGCAGGATACGAAGCAGTATGCACACTGATACGAGGGAGGACAGCTTCCCAAAATTAATGCCACTCTGGGGATTGTTTTATCTCTCTTGATCTCCAAGTACTGCTATGGCTCAGAGAGGAATGCTTCACAGTTAAGGGGAAAAAAAGAAAAATGAGCATAGAAAGCAAACAAACTATACTGGAAACCAGCACTCGTTCATGTGATAATGTGCTCACCTGCTTCTGTGGCCTGAGCTGGCTTTTGGCTCTCCTGTTTGGAGCAGTCTGGGCTCCCCTGACTGTTATACTGCTGCTTCCTCCCTTTTTCCATCTGTAGGAAATTTGCAGCAATATAGAAAATAAAGTGCAATTTTAAAATTGTTTCCCTGAGCCGTAAGGGTGATCCTATCAGTCTGCCTTGATCTGATGCAGAAGTCCTGCGTGAGCACGACAAATGAGGCAACGTGAGAAATGGAAACGCTTCAGCAGAGCTGAGGGTCTGTGCAGACCCTGTGGGCAGCAAGCTCTGTTGTGTCCTTCCGAGAAAAAATTCATTTTGATGACTTGGCTCCCTATTCAAGTGCTGGTCTGGCCATGCCACTGTTACAAAGATCAAGAGCCAGAGCTGCTAACACCCAGCATTAACATTGGGCAGGGCTTATTTTGGCGCTGCGGCAAGCTTTTCCTGCCACCTCGTGTACCCAGTTTTCTCTGTTGCCTTAGCAGGTAGTGAATCAGCCCTGGTAGAGCTGAGCACCATCACCTTCCGACACCAGCGGGTAGGAGGGTGCAACTGCAAATTAGCACTTGTTCCTGTGGCACTGGAATCCGTGAAGCGGCTTCAGCTCTCACCCTGCCCTGCACCTTTATCCTTGCATCCTCTTTCATACCTGGGATGGGAGAAATGCGACCGCCATGGGTAAGACGTGGATGCCAGAGCCTGAGAGAGCTGCCCAAGGCCCCAGGTTGTCATAGGGGTGGGAGGGAGGGTGGCTGGGGAACGGCCAGCAGACAGCACCGGGCCATCACAGGGGAGGCAAACGGGTGGCACAGGGCCAGCTGTTGGCAGGGGAATCAGGTGGATGGTTTTCTGAGTTCTTCCCTGAAGAGTAAGGAAATCTGTTTTGCCTCCTAGTGAGAAAAGCCCCTGGCTTATTCGTAGCAGTTAGCTCCATCTCAAGCACAGTGGAGAAAGATGGGAGACTTCCAGGGGACCAATGGCACCCTCAGATACTCCAGCAGGAGACAAAGGACAATGTGGCCTCAGCGGCTGCATCTCCTCATCGAGGAACCAAATGCCACGTCCAGGTCTGTGTTGGTGAAGACCTACTCAGGCCTGTGAAGGATGTGTGCTATGGCAGTTTCCTTGTTGGACAAAGAAAAAAAGACCTGCTATAAATGTGTACATTTTTGTAGAAGACTGTCAGCAGGAAAACAATGGTGTATAACTGGGGGGAACACGGTCACGCAAAGCGGTCCATTTCTGAGCCAAAACAGCCAGGCCACATTAAATTGGACACCAGCAGCAGGTGCAACCCGTCCACCCTGCTGTAAATCAACCTCTTAATGCTCTCTTCTGCACTGACTTTGACTAACTTCAATTGCCAGATCCTAATGCCATTGTGAACGTATTTATTGATCCACCTTTGGATGTCCTGCTTTCCACCTGCTCTTATCCTCACTGCTGTAAACTAACCTTGCGTTTTCTCCAGCACGATTCTCCGTCCCTGTGCATGGCTGTCCCTTCAGGTCTCCTCAGCTGTTGCTCACAGCAGTCACAATGACGGGATGAGCCTTTCACCTGGACCGCTGGGCAGGAACACTTGACATAGCAGTTCTACAGAGATGGTAAGCCAAAGGCTTTGCCCTTCCTGGTGCAGGACATCATGGGCTGTGATTGATCCTGCATCAGGAGGGAGGGGAGAACAGGAGTCTGCTCTCTAGGAGGCCGTTTCGGGCTTTTGGGTTGTACCAGGACACCTGGACCATGGCAACCTGAGAGCTTTGCTGTGGTCTCTGTGCTTCCTGCAGGCCTCTGTCGCACCTCCTCCTCACACACCATGAGCAGACACATCCTTTTCCTCCTGGGCACTCTTGCTGCCTGCAGCACCACAGCAGTGCAAGGCTCCTACAGCTGCTTCTCCCCACCACCAGCATAAGACTCTTCTCATACCCACCTTGCTCACTTTTTGCTGCACATTGGTTTTGCTTTATGGGCTACCATGAGGCTGGGGAAGACCTTAAGTGCTCTGCTTTCCATGCCACGTGATGAGGGCAGAGCTCAGCTGCTCGGTAAGGAAAGACGAGAGCCATGGTGGGCAGCATGCAAGTAAAGACATATACGCCTGCTCGCGCCTTCCCAAGACTCCATCAGACATGGTGCTCATACACAGGAAAGAAATAGAAAGTGAGCTTGTATCCACAAAGACGTGTTCCTTTGCTGCTGAAGAAAAGAAGAAGAAACTGACCTTCTCATTAGATGCTCATGCTTTTTACTTTCCGCCCTGTTGCAGTGCTGCACTGACGAATGCCATCTATAAAAAGCAAACCTCAATAGAAAGCCATTAGGAAGAGGCCTTCTAATTAGTGCTTTCCCCATTCCTTACAACCCCAGCTTGGTACAGCGGTCTCCCCACTCCATATTAAAGATGTATCTGCCTGTTACTCACCCACAACACGGAGCACTAGACCTCCCTCCGCGAAGCACATGCAGCGGCAGATAATCCAGATCGGTTTACCTCTGTGTACCTGGCAGCACGCTACAGTGCAGTGACCAAATATCAGAAAAGTTTGTGGTTAATTAGGCTCAGATTAATCCCTGCTGACTGCCTGTCTCTGTGTAACGAGGGCACTAGAGGTTAGAAAGTGTTAAGTACCTTAAATGTCTACTTGCATAATGTGAAAACCTAACTGAAGATCCAGACTTCGTGCTTGAAAATGTCGATGTGAAATTATTTGCCCCTAGAAGCATTTAAACATGCGTCTTACCCTATCAAAGCAAGAAAATCCATTAAAAATTTTCCAGGAGGAAATATAACAAATATGTGGCCATGGAACATAATAAACCAGCAGCATAATGGAGACAAGACACCTACAAAAAAAAGACCTTAGAGATTCTGAGCATTATTTCCAACTTCCAAGAATTTAGTTCAGCATATGTGGTATAATTTTTATAGCTGCAATAAAGCTTTTTCTGGAATACGTATGTACCTCGTTTTCCATTTTACTAGTTCCTATTTATCACAAAAATAATGATCAGATAGCTTCATATTTACACCCAGTCTATGGCACTCCCCATGGAGCCCAGGGGGCTTCACAGAAAAGACTGATTTTCTTGCTCTTATATGTTCCGATTATTTAATGCATTCCTGACACTAAAATGTAAATTATATTTTGTCGAGATGCTTAACTATCCCTAAGCTTGTAAGTGGTTATTGGACGTGTCAAAATACAGAGAACAGTTGTGCTTTTCTCTTAAATTTAGATGTAATAGTATTTTTAAATGAGGAAGGATCCTGAGGTTGATTTAAAAAGCTGAGCAGCCATATAAATTGAGATAATAATCGAAAGATTTATAGAGGCAAGAGAGACTCATAAGGGATCTACAGATCTGCGAGAAGATGTCGAATTTACACACATCTTCACATATGCTGATAGACCATTGGGCCTTTTTTCTTTCTTACTTTTTTGTTACTGGCACATTTATATAACTAGGGACATTTATATAATAACAGGATGTTAACTCCCTTTGAGGTCATCTGTTCTTGTGACTTATTGCCCATTTACAGTCATAAGCTTCTCATTGTGACATCACCTTGGCAGCCGCAGCAGTACCTGTGATGTCACCAAAAGGGATTATGACCTGGAAGTGGGCAGTAAGCTGCGAAAGCAGATCAGCTCCTAAAGAATAAAGATTTTGTTTCGCCCTGCTAGTTTTCTACTCCGCCTGTCACAGTGGAGCAGGATCATTTTTCCTCGCAGTGCTGGCTGGAAGTGCGAGGACCTTTGCTGCTGCCACCAAAACCCACCAAGGTTCTGCCATGAGCTCTGGTGGAGCAAGGCCGGTGAGGGAGCTGGAGCAGGTCCTCCAGAGCTGGGATCCCCACCTGCACTGCTGCTCTTCTGTGCTGCCGTGCCAGCACAGGGATGGAACAGATACAGAAATCTGCCTAGGAAAGAGGCAGCCAAGATTGTCAGGAGAAGTGCCTGACATACAGAGACATCTGTGAACTACATCTGAGCTTTCCCACAGCTATTAATGTGTGGGGCACTCTGGTGAACAAGCATTGAATGCCAGGGAGGAAACTACTCGAGGGAGGAAGATTGGAGCTGGCTGGGTAGGAAGGTTTGGTTAGTGTGGGTGAACCTTTGTGCGCCAGAGAGGGTGCATGAGAAAATACGCGCAACGTGTACAAATACATACGACCTTGCTTCTCTGCCCAGCTCAGGGGTACATCACAAGCTGTGGCGAGAGGGTAGGACAACAGCTTGCTGAGAAGTTGCGGCAAGGAAGGCACACACAAAAGCCGCAATGGTATGCGTCGCAGATGTGCTGTTCCTGCTGCGCAGGCTCAGCAGCCCTAGAGATTGGTCAAATGTTGCTCATTTGGGTCCAGTTGGTTTTCTGGCCTGATGCTGAGGCTGAAGGGAGGGTGTCTGCGGGATGACAGGCAGGGTATAAATGCTGTGGCTCAGTACTAAGCCAGTCTGGCAATGTGGCTTTTGGTGTGAATCCACCTGGTCAGTTCAGGTCACAGGAGACGCAGAACCGCAGCTGATGAACTGGCCTGTGCAGAGCTGCCCTGCAAACAACATTCTTCCACATTATTCACTCTCAAAGCTCCCATTTGATCTCACCTCTCTTGCCTACTCGACCGAATCCGTCTTTCTGAAAACCAGGCTTCTTATGGGAAGTCAGCTCTGCAACTTCATAAACATCTCCATGTTTTCATCTTCTGTTTTGTTCCCTGTCATTTCAGCCAGCTCAGTAGCAGAAATTGCAGTTGGCAATATGCTCATACGAGGATCTCTTCCAATGTCATTTACTTGGCATCATTTATTTGGCACTGTAGGAGACTGTGATAGTCAGTTAGATAAGCATTTGGGAGGTATCTGAATCAAAATCAGCTTTTACCATACTTTATAGTCCCTGTCAACAGTAAATGTATTTAAATTGTCAGCTCATATAGTCATCTGGGAGGAAAATATGCTGCCACAGTGTTGCTCCCTACCTCTGCTTTTGGCTCACCGGTGTGTCTTGTCTGAGTGTGAATTTCCACCAGGGCCCATGCAGGGTACTGACTCTCTCCCATAAGCATTTTAAATCTGCAGATAGTAAAGAGGTGACCTTTGGGGGCAGAGGTTGCATTTCACAGACCAGCAAGTCAACTCCGAATGTGCTGATGCAGCACTTCTGAGCTACTGCAGGCAGCTAAGTAGCTGATCTGTGACAGCAGCCGCCACAGGTCAGCCGTGCACTCAGGAAGGGTCTTATCATGCATTCAGAGTCCACAGGGAAGAGGCTTTACTGCTAAGATCTTCATATAACACTGCAGGAAATACATACACTTCTGAGATTATGTCTTTGGAGCTCACGCATCGTTTTCCCTGGAGTTTCTTAAGCTATCTTCCCCTATGAGACACGCACAGCAGAACTACTTGGATTACAAGAAGGATGTACAAAATCTTTACTCTCTCCTCAATCAGCTTTCCCTCCTTTTTAAAAAATTCAAGTAAGTTTCATCAACCTAAAAAAAGAAGTGGTATTGTCCTCCTAGTTTCTCAGCCCTTTTGAATTTTGTCTATTGAAAACTGTATAACGAGAACGGTCACCGTCAGTTAGAAGACTGACCTGATTTGGGCTGTTATTCAGCCTACCGTTCTGCATGTGGAAATATGTGTCACTTCATCAGTGTTATGATATTAACCTCATTCAGTGAAAGAGGAACTCCTGTTTTGCTTTGCTTTGCTTTGATTTGCTTTGCTTTGTATCAGAGAAGCGCACCATTCCGCCCACTGCAGAAGACATCACACAACACATTAGATATTCCTACCCTGCAACTTGAAAAAGGAGTTGACTCCAGCGCTGATAGCTCATACCGCTTATTAACTTACTGCCTGGCTAAGTATTGCGTTGCTCCCACTACCTGTCTCTGAAATTGCCCGTGGGTACAGTTCATGGCCCGTTTATTCCAGGACTTGTCCCAAAAGCCTCCATGGCAGAGCCTGCCCCAAGCCTGGGCCACACATAGTGCTCCAACGCTAGCCCATCAGCTCTTGCATCCCTAAGGGCACCCACGTGCCCTTGGGCATCTCACAGGGCAGGAAACACTGATCCCCAGTGTGATGCCGTAAAATCACTGCTCCGTTATTCCACTTGCAGAATTAGAGATACCGGAAAATGAACTCATAAAAATGTGGTAGTCACATTTTAGAGCCACGGTGGCTGAAGTGGACCAAGAGCCAGGTGCTGCACAGTTTTGTGGTGGCCAGCTTGTGTGGCTGCCCCTCTGCTGCTCAGCCTGCAGCCATGGAAGGAGGGAGGCATAGCCGGGAGGCTACCTCCAGCTGTGAGAGCTGCCAAAAAGCCTTTATCGCTGTGTCCTGGGTTTGGCTGGGATAGAGCTAATTTTCTTCATAGCAGCTAGTATGGGGCTAAGTTTTGGATTTGTGCTGAAAACAGTGTTGATGATTGATAATGCAGGGATGGTTTAGCTATTGCTGAGCAGTGCTTACATTGAGCCAAGACCTTTGCTCCTCACACCACCCCACCAGCGAGTGGGCTAGGGATGCACAAGGAGTTGGGAGGGGACACAGCGGGACAGCTGACCCCAGCTGCCCCAAGGGATAATCATAGAATCATAGAATGGTAGGGGTTGGAAGGGACCTCTAGAGATCATCTAGTCCAACCCCCCTGCTAAAGCAGGTTAGCCTAGAGCAGGTTGCACAGGAATGCATCCAGGCGGGTTTTGAATATCTCCAGAGAAGGAGACTCCACAACCTCTCTGGGCAGCCTGTTCCAG
>VZSC01012675.1:734964-782504 GCA_013398225.1 Steatornis caripensis | reverse complement strand
TGTGGAGTCTCCTTCTCTGGAGATATTCAAAACCCGCCTGGATGCATTCCTGTGCAACCTGCTCTAGGCTAACCTGCTTTAGCAGGGGGGTTGGACTAGATGATCTCTAGAGGTCCCTTCCAACCCCTACCATTCTATGATTCTATGATTCTGTGATACTGGATTCTCAAATGGTAGAAATCTGTAAAGTCTCCTGATGACCTGGCTGGCAGCTGGAGGCTCACGGCAATCCTGCCTTTGACCTGATGCTCAGCCTGGGACAGGTTGGTCCAGGTGGGATAGGCTTCCCCAGTTAGCCGCCCCAAACCACCCATGTCCCAGACAGCAGCCCACCCTGACTTCCCTCCAGCACTCCCTACACCAACAGGCATCTGGAGAAACTGGGTGATTCCTCCCTTTGCCTAAGGTCTCCCTTGAGTCTAAATGAAGGTTTCCAGCCAGCCCTTAATGGCAAGCCGAGCCACAACCATGGGAGACCAGGGACCTGTAAGCTGCCCAGGGCACCCCAGGGTTTCAGGCCAAGGCAGAGAAGCACCTGAGCCAAGTACAGCAAGCTGGAGAAGCAAGGGGTATAATATTAACCCGCCTTGGAGATGGTGGCCAGCAATTCGTATACAACAGTGAGCTGGTGAGATTTCAGACAGAAATTGGGACACTTAGTGGGGAAATCAGAAAGGTCCTGTTGGTCCTGCAGAGCCACAAGGCACTGAGGTCTTGCTGAAGAAGAGCAATACTCCAAACATCTTCCAGTCCTCATGGAGAACTTATTTATAGAAACAGGAACCTGCTGAAAATGTCTTAAAGGTAAGTAACAATCTCAACAGGACTTTTATTGGCTGGGCATAGGCAAGTGTCCTCCGAAGCACGACAAGGGATGTGCGAAGGGGGCCGAACTGTGAACACAGGAAGTTTGAGGAGATTTGACACAGAGGCCATAAACATTGTTGGACTGGGTGCAAGTCCCAGGTCTCAGGAGTTCACCTTGGCATGAACCATCCCATCACAAAACACTACAGAAGGCAAAATAATGACAGCCAGAAACTGGTGCCAAATAATGCTTCAGGGGAGCCTACTAGAAACTTTGTGATTTGAAAAACACAAGATTCTCTAAGTTTGCAGGACTCATGTTCCTGTTGGGTCCACACCTCAAGCTCATATCCAACACAGAAGCCACCACCATTGAACTACCATGAGCTCCCCAGGAACAGGAGACCACGGCACTATTCAAATACTTTCATTAGTAGACAACAAAATAGAGAATACTGAATTTTTGGATGACACTGAGCTCATAATTGCTACAAGCATTTTGAAAGAGCAAAGTAGTATTTTAAAAGATCCTGGAAAATTGAAGAAATGTGTGAAGTGAATAGGACACGATTCAATAAGGACAAGTGCAAAATTCTATGTTTAGAAGGAATAATCAGCCATTCAAATTGGAGAACTATGAGACAAAGAATTGTATTTTTAGGAAAGTATCTGAGGGTTCTTAGGAATTAAAAAATGAATATTGAATGACAAATGAAATTTTACTTCAAAAATACCCAGACACTTTTGTGGGTTGTATAAAAAGAACAGTTGCTTGTAACACACGAGGCAACATATCAGCTCTATTTAGCATTACCATGCCTCATCTGCAATACTGGGCCAGTTTGGGGCACCATCCTTCAAGAAACAAAGCACATGAGGGCCAAGGGGAATTCAGGAAGATGCCTTTCCTAGGGTGGGTAGCATCAACGATAGAAGCAGACAGCAGTACTGCAGCGTCGGCAGCTCAGCCAGTCATGGCCAGAGGCGCTAGGTCTCACTAATGGGAAACCAGAGAGTTCTCAGAAGAAAATAATGTTCCTTATGGACTGTAAGAGCTGTGTTTGCATAGAAGCGTGAGCCTGATGTGAAATGAGCTGCTTGACATATCTGCACTGGAGTTATTTTTACAGCAACACAAAGAGCGCTTTCCTACGCCCAGTGCATCTCTGTCCTTGACAGTAATGCTTGACAGCACTACCTTGTAAAGTCAAGGGTGCTTCAGTTGTTACAGTGCTCTCCTTTCAGAGGACACCAGTGTTAGCATTTGGGTTGAGAGCTGCTGAGCCCTGGTGCAATCTGTGCTATTCTTAGCCTCAATATTATAATTGCAGTGTTTCCCTCTCTCTTGACTGGCAGAGCAAAGTGTGCAGGATTTCTTGCACGCGGTGTATGAAGGAGCGACTGACTCCAGCCAAGGCATGGTGGTTCAGCTGGCGTGTTCCTTCTTCGTGGATGCCAGCGTGCAGCTCTCGCCCCACTTCGCTGCACGTGCTGCGCGCTGGGCAAACAGCAGCCTGCAGCAAACCAACTTCACTGACTCCAACAGAACTGCAGCCCAAATACAGGAATGGATCACCGGCAACCTTGGAGGTAACGTAATAACCCATGAGAATGATTGCACATGAATAAAATGTAAAATAAGAGTAATGAGAGAAATTGCATTTAACCAAGTACAAAGTGTTTTGCCACACTCTGTGTTGTCCAAACCAAGGCTGAGAGTTGGAAAATGTAATTCTTGTGCTGATGCTCATTTCTAATGTGAGGAAAGGGCTGCAATAGGTCTGAATCTGTGAGTATAAGTTTGCAGTATCGAGCTGGTAACCTCTTGGCCTTATTCCTCTAATTTTTAAAATGGCAATCCTTTGCAGTGTTTTCAGCTTTAACGAGGAGCAGCCAAATTCACCGAGTTCACTGTGTTGAATGCTTTCGTGCTGCTGTAGGGGACATACACGTCCATAAGCTCAGCAGCCAGGCTCTGAGTTTAAAATGTCAAAATGGGAAATAAAAAGAATTTACTTTCCACACAAGCAAGAAAAGTAATGAAATTAAATTCTATGTTAATGAAAAAATAATTGAAAAAACAAGTCCTTAGAAGCAGCAGGGCAAATCAATCCCTGACTTGCCCCATCAATTGAAGTTACATGAGTGTTAATTTGGCCATCAACATGTGAGGTGGTGTTAAACATACACATTAAAGCTACTATTAAAAAATTCTAGCTTTCTCAAATGGACTGTAATAAGTGATCCAACTTCATAACAGAAAATACTGCTCTAGAAGTAGGTACTAAAATGGGAGTTCACATTGCGGTGCTCACATGCGTATCGATGAATTAAAAGTGGATCACACTTCCAAAAATCTTTCAGATACCTAAAGTAGGATTAGTTGAACTGCCAAGTAAACAGGAGAGGAGCAGAATTAGGATATGAGCTTCAGTTGACTTACCTCACAAGGCGGTCTTGTAATCATTGAGTCATTTAGAAAGGGATTTCTGGTGCTAACGTGAACCATTCCAAGATACCTGTGGGCACATTTAAGCTAGAAAATCAGTTAGGGCCAGGGCATAGTGCTGAGCACTGGGCTGATGTCATCCACGCTGTTCAGCAAGTAGCATAGTCCTGGCACAACTTTTGGCCCGCAACAATGACCAACTCAAGCTCCTTTCTGGGGAGGGCATGGACCAACAGGCAACATCAACAAGGTCCATATACAGTTTGGGAGGAGAAGGCAGAAGCTTTAACAGTGCCTTGTGAGTTGTGCCTCTTGCCCTTAGGGACACAGATTGGTCCTGACTTGCTTTATTTACTCACACAGACCAAGCCTTTAAGCCTGGGCAAGTAGGACCGCATGCATCCCCCTCCTCACCTCTTTTCCTTGCAGATGGGGACCTGCATGGCGTGCTGTCGGAGAGAGCTGGGTCACCGCTCAGCCAGGCTGCCCTGGCGAGCACCATGTACTTCAAAAGCATGTGGCAAAAGAAGTTTTCCTTTATGGATACCCAGATGTTGCCTTTTACCACGGCAGAGGCCTCAACCTTGAAAGTGCCCACAATGCATCGCATAGCCGAAGTTAACTACGGTAACTGTCCTTGATCCAGATTTGCTCTATTATACAACATGGAACAGTTTTATTTATTTAATTGCAACAGCTACTGCACTAAGATGTGTTATTTTGCCAGCTTGGAGAAGTCTCAGAAGAAATCTCAACAAATGAAGAGACCGCCTGGGTGACCAGATAGACTCCTTATAATCCGAGACAATCATGAAACAGATGCTGAGTTCAAAATGGTTCCTAAACCATCTATTGTCCATGCCCCATTCCTGACAGACCAAGACCTCTCAGCACTCCATAACAAACTTGCCAGCTGCAGCAAACAAGCGAAAGGCACCAAGATAACGTGCCAGAAGAAGAGAACAGGAGAGACTGAGGGTACCGCAGTATGCAAAGTCCTTTGCAGTAGCATGGAACTTGTTAAATAAAGCTTCCTAGGAAGGGAGAACCGTAGAAAGAACACCTGACCCCATGACAGAGGGGTAGTTAAGGCTAAAATGATATCAAGCCCCTAGCAATTTGATTTGTGGGGTGGGTAAGAAATTTCCTGGCCCCTCAGCCTAATCACTGCTTGTCCCTCGAGTGTGTGAGCACAACAGAGAGGGTAGTACCACCCAAAGCACCAGCAGAGAACATCCATCCCTCCTGTCTGTGGTCACAGCCTTTCTCCAAGGCTTTAGGGTAAAACTGCAAATCTTCAGGGCCAAATTCTGCAACAAAGGGGAGAAAAATTTTTATGGCCCTTATACCTAGTCAGTGGATGATCTCAGCATGGTCTTAAAACAGTACAAATTTAGCTCAAGCTCTTATTTGTATAATGTATGAATACAGTATATGCTCCTTTCAAAGGCTCGGAGTATGTGGTTTGCTGACAGAAGGACTCATGCTTTACGCTTCATCTTCTACCATGAGGAATTCTGCCATTCAGCTTTACAATTTCTCTCAAAATATAAAAAGCTTATTTCCCTTCTACCCTAAATTTCAGAACTGCATTTGGGTAAAAACCTTCCTAATTCCAAGTCTAAATTTTTTCAAGACCAATTTTTCACTCTTGCCATTATGCCAGCTTTATCCTTGAAGTTAAATAGTTTCTCTTCAGCTTTGATATTTACTCCCAAATGTATTTGTGAATCACCAAGCTGTATCTCAATTTCCAGTTACCTAAGCTGAAGATGCCAGGCTCTTCTAAACTATACAAAGAACAGCCACTCCAATTCTCTACTAGTCCTTTTCTGCACTTTTCCAATTTAAATTAGTCTTTCCTGAAAATAAGTGACCAGGAATGTACACAATATTTTTAATGAGGCCATATACATGCTCTATAAAATGCTCTTAGTATTCCTATTACTTGCTAAAAATACTTTGCGTAGTGCACTGCAGAATCATCTCAGGATGGTTATTCAAGCTTGACCTCACCTGGGCCTTTTTTCTTTCTCCATTTTTTTCCATCTGATGGGTCCTAGGTAAATCAAAGGGAGGTACATACCTTTTTTGTTTGTTTTTGAATGGTCATTTGATTTCCACCACTCCAGTCATCATGGTAACCTCACTGTTTGTCTTTGATGAAAGTGTTGAGTGTTAGCAACACATTGGAAAGCCACAAGCCACTGGTAACCTCTTTTCAACTTAGGAGCTCCTCTTTCAACTTAGCTTGTTGTCGTTTCCCCTTCAAGCGGCTGCTTGCTGCCTTTCATTTCTTGCTCTAATTGCCATCACTTCTACCTGTAAACAGTGCCGCAGTGAAAGTATGTTTAATGTTTTACTTACAACTAGATGGCTCGATCTATGCCTTTTTATCAAATTAGTTATCAAGTCAAAAAAGCTTATAGATTTGTTTGGTAGGGTCTACCTGATGCTGCAATTTATCTCATTTTCTATTTCCCTCTCGGACTTCATTATTCTCTTCTCCTGAATATGTTCTAAAACTTCTCAAAGATCTAAAATTTCCCAGATTACTTTCTTTTTCTTTATAAATGTAAATCCTCACAGGATGCTCAAAATCAGTTTAAGTAAGGAAGGCTAAATTTTCTAGCTCAATAAACTCAAGTCTTTGATTTTCTTTCTACTTAACAAATAAGGACCATATAACCTTTGTGCACAACGTGCTGACTTCAAAATGTCATCACGACCACAAATTAAACCACTCAAGTCCAGTGCACTACAAACGTAAACCTTGCCTGCTTGCATGTTACAAACCAGAAGGTCTTGTCTCAGCAAAGTGATCCATGTGCTGGCAGGTGGTTTTGACAGCGTAGTTCCCTCTCCGCACTGCATGGTGAGGGCTAATCTAAGAGACTAAAATTTAATCTAGCAGAATAATCAGCACTTCATGGATCCTATCTGATTGAGATCTGCAAAACTAACAAATGCCATACACTGAACATTTGAGACATCCTATAGCTATGTATTTACCGGCAAATATTTAGGTATTACGAATGTGAGCTACCTATAGTGTGTNTTGATTTTCTTTCTACTTAACAAATAAGGACCATATAACCTTTGTGCACAACGTGCTGACTTCAAAATGTCATCACGACCACAAATTAAACCACTCAAGTCCAGTGCACTACAAACGTAAACCTTGCCTGCTTGCATGTTACAAACCAGAAGGTCTTGTCTCAGCAAAGTGATCCATGTGCTGGCAGGTGGTTTTGACAGCGTAGTTCCCTCTCCGCACTGCATGGTGAGGGCTAATCTAAGAGACTAAAATTTAATCTAGCAGAATAATCAGCACTTCATGGATCCTATCTGATTGAGATCTGCAAAACTAACAAATGCCATACACTGAACATTTGAGACATCCTATAGCTATGTATTTACCGGCAAATATTTAGGTATTATGAATGTGAGCTACCTATAGTGTGTTATTTCTAACCCTTGAGTCAGTAAGCGTGAGTATCTACCCTTGAAGATACAACTACTACAGCTATGTGAAGAAGGCATAGATTCAGTATTTCAGACGGCCGGTGGCAACGGCGGTGATAAGCCATTTGCTTGCAACTTGTATTTAACTTCTGGCCTGCTAACTATTGCCGAGTGTTCCTGAAATGCTATTTATTGGATTAACAGATGGAAAAATAAGAAACTAAAATTGTGATAATTGAATGTGTTCTACAATATAACAGAGTCCATTAGAAATGCCTAGATTAATTGTTCCTTGAAATATGGAATTAAAATGGTACTTTTAAATGGCTGGTTCAAATTGTTGCATAACCAATTACAAGTTTGGAAGCCCCACTACCTTTTACTTTTTAGACTAGCTTTTATTACCTTTATCCGATTTTGATAGGTCTTTGTGCATAGATTTCAAAAAATAAGAAATTTGCTGCTTAAATAAGCATAAGCCTAACTATTTTGGTTTTTAATGTAGGTTTTTTTTTCTTAAAATAAGGTTAAAACTTATTTTTAATGGGACTAAAGATGGAAACATGAGGCAAAGTAGGTTTCAGTTAATTAAATAGTAAACTCTTCATTTTGTTTTTGTAATATCTTTATGTAGTGAATTTTTAGTGAAAGGTATTCGATGGAAATCACAGAGAAAATTGTAAGCTTATTCAAAGAACAAGCATTGCAGGAACAGGCATCATAAAGCTACTGTCATTGCCTCGGTAGCATTTTTTAAACTCTGAACAAGAAGGACAGCCACTATATGAGAAAGTAATAAAATATCCATGCTCTGTTGATGCAGTGCTTCAGGTACTATTACCATCATTGGCATTTTTCTGCCAAGATATTTACGTATATCACACAATCAGCTCTGTTCAGACAACCCACTGTTGTGAGTTAATAGCATCCTGAGCTGGCCGCAAGAGCTCACGTGTTAGAGACAACCCCTCATATCCCATCACTGCTGTTCTGAACAGCCTGCTGACCTAGGCTTGAGTTGTGGGGTTTGGGGTTTTTCCCCGACTTGAATGATGAAATAAGATCTATGTTTGCCTTCCACAGGCCAGTTCCAGACTGCAGCTCTGGAGGCTTTCAGCATGGTCGAATTACCCTACCTGGGGGAGAAACTCAGCATGTTCCTAGTGCTTCCCAGCCACAAAAGAACGTCCTTGTCCCAGATTGAGTCCCACCTTTCTGCCCAAACCATAGCCCTCTGGGCCAACAGCTTAAAGAGAATGAAGATGGACATTTTTCTACCTAGGTAAGCAATGTTAATATTTCAAGACTTCGTTTGTCAGAACTCTGTGTGTGACAGCAGTGAAGCGAGCAACGTGTGAGACAACATCAAATTAGATACTTTTGGTTTTGTCATTCGTCGCATGATCAGAAAAGCTCTAACCCTCTCTTAAGCCATGAAGATGTGAGCTGGGAATGCCAAAAATTTCCAATATGCTCTGTACTGCCTTAAAAACCAAGTATTTCAGTTGATCCTACAGCTTTTACTTAAAATTTCTTTGGAGTATAACAATCCTTTAAAGATCTAAAAAGAGAGAAACCTTCCTGGCCCTTTCCCACACTCCATTTTTCTCTTTGCTTAAAGAAAAGTAAAAACATAAGCCTTAAAAAACCAGCAATAACTCATTTTTACAGCTTGCTACTAGACTACAAAAGTACTCTTCAAAGAACTTGGGGGCTCACCACCAGTCATACTCATCTTCTGGCACACAAAGTAAATTTTAGCCATCTGGTTTTCATGCTAGTCACTCACTTTTGCTACCAAATGCACACATCCTGATAGTGTTTTCTACCAGCTATTCAAATGAAACTGCACAGCAGGAGGAATCGGGTGCAGGAGGGCTTTTTGTGGTTGTACCTGTTGTACGGATCAGCGCAGAAGGGCTTTGTTACACATCTCTTACAATACATTGCCCACCTTAAAGAGCACTGAAAAACAGTTTGTACGTTAATATTCTTTTTCACCAAGCTAATCTTTTGCAAATGGCCCTTTGCTACAGCCAAAAAGATTGTTGAAAAGAGTACGTGGGGAAACGCAGAGTTCATGTGTCAAGAAGAAAGAGAAGTGGTCTGATTGCAATAGACGGAGGTGAGACATTCCTTGTGTTAATGTCTTCAGGTGAAGACGAGTCGCTTCTCTGCTAAGTACATTTAATCAGATGGAAGGCACTGGGCTCGTACAGAAATGGATAAAATGCAAAGGCTTGAAATAAATTGCATCTGTTTCATCTTTTAGCTCTATGAAACTACGAATCCCACGCTTCAATAAAATCTATCATATTAATTTCAGGTTCAGTATTCAAAGCCTTTTTGACCTAAAGACAGTTTTTTCTGCCTTGGGAATTAGAGATGCATTTGACCCCGTCACCGCTAATTTTAAAGGTATTTCAGGTAAGAGGCTTGACTGAATAAAAAATGATCGCTGACCCAATAGTTGTAGACTCTTAAATTTGAATGATTCAATAGACCTGGGCCTTCTGAATTGGTTGTACTTCTTCCTCTGTGAAACTCTAAAATACAACCCACACTCAACTGTTCTACTTTATTATTGGCAATAATATTTTCAGTTGTTGTTTTGTAGGAAAGAGGAATCTGAAAGGGATAGGGTTGGGTTTGGTCTTGCTTTTTTTTTTTCTTTTTTTCTGCTCCTTTCTTTAAGATTAAAACTATGAAGACAGCATAGGCCTGGGAAATGGTTATTTATTCAGAAATTTAGGTTACTTTAGTAAAACTTGCATTTCTATTTGTGTTTGTAAGTAGTCATTTAACAGTTAGGGATGCTGGTCCAACACGTCGATATTCCAACTCCTGACACCGTAAGCAATATTGGCACAAACAATATTGGCATCTGCCCGTGCTATGTTGTCTTGCTAATACAGCGACCAGTGGCCTAAATTATACTCCCCCTTTGCTAAAATAGTAGTGTTACAATTGTAAACTGTCTTGGTTTTGGAAGTCTGAAATTATCCCACTCCTTGGAAAGTTTTATCCCTATTTGATATTAAGCACTAAAATAATCCACATTATCGATTTATTTTTTTACTACTTTCAGCAACACAAATTATTTTAATTTAGGAATTCCTGCTCACAGCAAAGACTCAGAATGGTAGCTGCTCCTAGAGATGCAGAGAGTTCATGCAATTCTTGTGCATGTGAGTAAATACATGGAGGTATGACAACAAGAAATTCCTCCAACACAGACAAACTTGCTTTTACAGAAAAGTTGCTTTTCTGGGATGGACCTCAGAAGGCACATTACTTATGGGGGTTTATACTCCTTTTAAAACAGAACACAGCAATTTTCTATTGCAGTACGTATCTGCAGTACATAACTGCAGAGATGCACGTTAAAAATAATGTTACTGCCCACTTATTTGTTAAAGCCTGCTGCTTTGTTTATTGCAAACAAATGTTAATATAGTGATAAAGTGCACAAGGATGCATTTTCTAAAGTTAGCATCTATTTAAATAAGATAAATACTTTGAGGAAATGAACTCCACTGTAAATAATCTCATTTAGCAGCTTCTTTCCTATGCAACTTGGTGGTTTTCTACTTCACATTGTACAGGGTAAGGCTTGTAGAAGTATTTGATCCTGCCTGTTGTATCATTATGGATTAAGAGATATGTTGAGGACATTCACAGTTCTACTGTTATGCTACTCAGTTATGTATCAAATAGTAGGGTTATAGCTATGCTGGTCTAAGAGTTACATGAAGTAGCATTTGTAAAGAGGATTTATCTTTTATTTAACCAATAGATGCAGTTGGAAAAAGAACAGGTGAGTGTGCAGTTCCTCTTCCATATGAAGCAGAAGCCATAACCTTCAGAATATGCACCAGTACAGCTTGGGGGTTGACCTGCTGGAGAGCAGCTCTGCAGAGAAGGACCTGGGGGTGCTGGTGGACAACAGGCTCACCATGAGCCAGCAATGTGCCCTTGTGGCCAAGAAGGCCAGTGGCATCCTGGGGTGCATTAAGAAGAGTGTGGCCAGCAGGTCGAGGGAGGTGATCCTGCCCCTCTACTCTGCCCTGGTGAGGCCACATCTCGAGTGCTGTGTCCAGTTCTGGGCTCCCCAGTTCAAAAGAGACAGGAAACTACTGGAGAGAGAGTCCAGCAGAGGGCAACAAAGATGATGAGGGGAGTGGAGCATCTCTCTTATGAGGAAAGGCTGAGAGACCTGGGTCTGTTCAGCCTGGAGAAGGGAAGACTGAGAGAGGATCTCATCAATGCTGATCAGTATCTAAAGGGTGGGTGTCAAGAGGATGGGGCCAGGCTCTTTTCAGTGGTGCCCAGTGACAGGACAAGGGGCTACAGGCGCAAACTGGAACACAGGCAGTTCCACCTGAACACGAGGAGGAACTTCTTTACTGTAAGGGTGACAGAGCCCTGGAACAGGCTGCCCAGAGAGGTTGTGGAGTTCAAGACCCACCTGGATGCGTTCCTGTGCACCCTGCTCTAGGGGCACCTGCTTTAGCAGTGGGGGTTGGACTGGGTGACCTCCAGAGGGCCCTTCCAACCCCTACCATTCTTTGATTCTCTGTAATATTTACTTTCAGATCAGATTTGGTGAATGAAGGTGTTACTGCATTTCAGACATGGAACAGCTTCTTTATGCCTGAAAGCTTCTATTTTTTTTTTCCTTCAAAATATGTTAATCTAAATTTTAAAATTCTGCCTCTCCGCAGTTTGCCTCGCTCATTTCCATCCCAGATTTTTGACTGGACAAAATTCAGATAGAAACAGATAAAATATTCAAACAAGAAAGAAAAAATCTCATAGCCTTCCCCGCTTTCTACCCTTTGCAGTCAGCTGGGGAGAAGCCAGCTTGTAACACTCTCCTTGGTATCCTTCTGAAATTATTTTTTTTCCAAACTCCAGTTTATGTCCTAGTCCCCTTTCTTCTTCTTGAAGAGTGTTTTTTTCTGCAGTTTCCCTTCCAGCAGTTCCTCAGTCCAGTATTCATGCAGTGTCCCCACTGTGTTTATTAGTTTCTACTCTCACCATGTAACCTTGCTTTCCACCACAACCTGGGAGACCTCTCATATAAGTCATTTCCATTCAGCATTCAGTCCACTGTTGTCCATATAGTGGGAAAACAGTCATGAAGATGAAAGAACAGGTAAACATAGGTAGAAATGAGGGAGAATAGGGTATTCACAATGGTGACTTAAGGCTCCCTGAAAAGTCCCTTTGAGGCAGTCAAATGTGTGCATTCCTACCCACACTAGCAAGGGACATGCCTGCCTCTGTCAGCAACATAGACATGCTGTCTTACCTAGATTAAAGTAACCTAACACCACCTTCCTTGTGTGTTATTTCACTTTAAAGATGTTCCTATATTGAGTCAAAGCGATGCTCTTCTGTAACCTAAGCCCAACTCCCACCACCAGACATCAGTGGAAACGGGTCACATTGCAATTGGCTCCATCGTCAGAAACGTGAGGACACCTCACAGCTCTCCCAGGATACACTGATACAAACACAGTCAACATCTTGTTCCCTCTCCCCCAGGTTAGAAAGTCCACCTGAATGATAAGAAGTCAATAGCAGAAATGTCTTTAAGCAGAAAAATATTCCAACTTTGTGCTTACAGCAGTGATTCTTTCCTAAGAACTTCTCTGCTTGTCTGAAAGCAGGATTCACATTTCATGTAGAAGCCAGAGGCACCTGGGCCATCAAGCAAGCTGCACTCTGACAAAGGACATGTCCAGGCAGACAGATTCAAAACACATGAGTGTTTTAGCTTATTCTCCAAGTTGCCTGCACATAAGGTCATGCTGGTCCAAAAGCCATGCAGTCACACTATCTCAGCTATATGCCGGGCTAAAAACTCCTTAATATCAAGCTAGCTTAGATATTCAGACTGTCTATGATGATCTGTATTAAGCAGACGCATGAATCAGGAGCTGAGTCAAAATTAGACCTGAGAATCTTCTAATGTGAAAGCCAGATACAGAAAAAGCAATTGAAAGGTGGGTTTATACTGTGCTCTCCTTCCAAACATGATGTGGTGAAGGAACCAAAAGAAGGAATTTCAACAGAAGAAAAGCTAATAATGTGACATGTACTATATTCAGTATGCTGCCACTGAATTAGTTGCCTGGGTGGAATACCTAACAGTTATGTCATCCTTAGATGCATTAAGATCTGCATTAAGAAAAAAATATCGGTGTTCACAATGGAATTTAGAAAATAACTCTTAATATTCATTTCTGGGGTTTTTTTGCAGAGCAAAGTAGCCTTTATATTTCAGAAGCAATTCACAAAGCAGAGATTGAAGTAACAGAAGATGGTACGAAGGCATCAGGAACTACAGGTATATCCAATATATAAATTTTACTTTTCACTTCTGAAGATTATCACTACAGAAACAACTACTAGTCTTTTATTTAAAAAAAACTCATAGTAGCTTTTAAATGTATGCCTAACCTAAATTTAAACTTTTATATTTAACACTATTCCATTTTACCATTGTAATTGTTCATAGAATCTTAAAACTCCTCCCTTCCCATGTTTGATCTTAGACTACCATATAAAGACTCAAGGAAAAAACAGCTTTAACAGCCCAGAGAAATCCCAGTTTAAGAAAATAAACCACTTCTTTCTCTGTTGGTCAAATTTGTTTGCTAAGACCATAAAAGCAAAGAACGAAAAGAGGTTACTAGTATTTTGTCCATAGCTCCTGAACTGTTATGGGGTTTGTTTTCTGAAGATGATCTCTTTGGCAGTATTGAAGGTCACGACAGGGAAATTTTGTCTTCATGAAGATGAAGACAGTCTTGTTTCTTACGTACTTTGAGGCGTGACCTTCATGGGCAGCAGTTTCTGCTAACAGACCATTTCCACAGCAGCAGCTGGGGCTGGCTGAGTGGGGAGATTCAGAACAAAATCTCAGCTGTGGACTACAGCGTCAATAAATGACCTTCATAAGCTGAATGACATCTCAATAGAAATACTTCATCACAGCTTGCATAAAACAGGGGAATTAAAATTACCGAGCTGTGCAATCTCCATTTTTCTTTTTTGTCACATGAGCTTTACCAAAGGCAGCCCCTGCTTTTTTGTTTCCCTTTTGGAAGTCTCAGATGCTCCAGAGATGCTACAAGTCAGCATGAAAGGCAGTGGCAGTACCAGACCTCTGCATGGATTACGTAGGCATTACTACCACTTGCTTCTCTTTAGAAGCTGAACACGTCCTCATGCCATTCAAGAACCAGCACAGCAGAAGGGTGATCATTAACCACATTTTGCCTTTCTGCTTCCCTGGGCTGTGCTGACTGTAGATGTGCTCCACACACACATTGCAAATACTGGTTTACCCTGACTGCAGATCAGGACAAGATCAGGGTCCCTCCCATTTCTCCTCCTTGCCCTCCTTTCTTTTAGAAAGGAATCTAAGAGGCACGTAGGGAGAGCACCTGAGAGCATCTTGCTGCAGTCTCCATGATGCTGGGCTGCTCTGTGAAGCACACTGCAGACATCCCACTGTCGTGATTCCAAAAGGAACTTGAGCACACCTGATCTGGTGTCATATTCCTCTAGCAGCAACTCTGAATAAAACACACGCTGTACAGACGTGGGTGTACAGTGAAAATTTGACATAACCAAGATAAAACTATCAGCTCTGCAGCAAGGTTAAGTTTTACAACAATTTTCATCTCTACTGGAGCATGAATATTTTTAGTAATTTTTCTGGTAATTCCCATAATAAATAAAAGCTTTTAAGTGACTTCAGTTACACACCAGTGACTAAGGGTAATAGCAATCAGACATCAAATCCTTATCCTATTGAAACCAATGCCAAAATTTCCCTTAACTCCACTCAGATCAAGCTAAGAAGCTGATTGAAAAAGGTATAATTATGTTTACTGTCTACTTTAAAAGCTCCGGATCTAGTCACACTGTGGCTTTAAAGCTAAAGTAGGCACTTTTTTTTTTTTACGAGCACTGAAATAGTGCCACTCAAACTAGTTTTACTGAGTCTTACTGGATTTTCAATTGAATTCCATTGTCTTAACTGCTCATTAAAAAATAATCCAAATCTGTTTTTTTTAGTATTGGGGGGTTTTTTGACAGTGTATTCTTAATACTATATAGTTACAAGGAAGAATTTATCTAAACAAGATGCATTTAAATAATTGCTGAGGCATCATAATTCTTAAGGACTCTTTATTTAATCTAATAATTAACCCACAACCAGAGAGGGGAAGGACAGTCAAACTGAGATCGAGGATACTCAGGTCTTATTGAGAGCTCTGACAGAGAAATTCCAGGATGACGTAGATATTTCTCTCTTGTTTGTCTCCCATTTAGCAAAGGCCTACATTTGTGCCTTGCTTATCTTTTTTACCAGAACAGCACAGCTAGGAATTGGCTAATGGGTTAGGCAATAGCATGGTATGAATTCAGCAGAGTTAGGGCTGTAACAACAACAAAAATTGTATTACCTTTGAAATCCAAAGCCAGACAGACTCATTTCAGCAACAAAGTACATATGTATCATCTGCAGGTAGTCTCACAACACTTGACTTGCTCATTCACCTACATCGATTTCAACGTTGGATAAAATCTAGTTTTATTCTTAAAGCAGAGGAGCAACTCAAAACTCACAGTACTAAACATGCAAGCTTGAGGGCACTGTACAGAAGATGGAATGAAAACGGACACATTTTACTAATGTTTTCTTCGTTGCATTACAGCAATGGTATTACTAAAAAGATCTCGAACGCCAATTTTCAAAGCAGACAGACCATTCGTGTTTTTCCTGAGACAAGCTAACACAGGTATGCGTGCTCTCCATTTCAACAGCCAAATCCTTCACTGGTAGCACTGAAATCAGTAAGAAGTTCTTTATAAATAGCGTGCCATTCCTCAGTCCAGGGAATTTCAACAACCATAGAAACAGTGGGTTTAAGTGTTTTAAAGCATAAAGAATACAGCTTAATTTCTTTAAAAAGAATGCATGATGGCCATAGAAGTCAGGGAAGCCAAATTAGCCTCTTCTATGTATATGCAGTATGTGCTTAGAAGATTTCTACCATAATTATAGGCACTAGAAAAATCTTACAGATCTTAAATGCCCCAGGATTAAGAACTGATCTCCACAGGGCAATTCAAATTACAAATGGGTTGGATCAACTGGATTAGTATCTGATGAAGTTAAAATATAAATCTTTCCCTATAAATGAAACTTATTCATGCCTATGCAGACAGTGCACAGCAAACAGACTTCTACCTGGAGGCACCAAAACCCCAGGGCCTGAAATTCCCAGTATTAATTCCTACCTCAGCAGTTTCTAGGAGGATATCTCAGAAATTCTGAACACCAACAATCTTTTGCCCACTTACAACTCAGAATATGCAGGAGCAAGTTTCTCTTCCCTCATATCTTGAATAGCAACACCTTTTTAGAGAGTTTTACACATCTGGATTCTTCACTAAGTATCCTCACGAGACATTCAGGTTATCAAAAGCCATGGATATTCACTGTGTGTAATCCGATAACTTAGCTCTGCAAACAGCCTAACTTATATTTTTACTTTTGCAAGGAACTGCCAAAAATTGCATGTTTCTTTTGCGACTGGTAACTCTTTTTCTTGCGACAACTTCCCTGGCCCCCAAACCAAACCAACCAACCTGCAGAGCATGTCTGAAAGAGTGAAGCAGTGCAGCAATCCTTTTGCTTCAGTATTAGGCTGTATGTCTCATTTCAGATGTCAAATCACGCAAGTTACTCCAGAATCTCTGCCAAAGGAAAACATCATACAAGCTCATTCGCAATAATAAAGAATTGCATTGTACACCACTTAGCAGATGTTTGCGCCTCCGAAGCCATCAGACCACCTGCAACAACTCTTATCATTCTTAGTAATGCAGTAAACTTGCACCTTCAAATCACGACGTTTCTCTCATACCTAGGGGTCACTTTCTGTTTAAATTTCCAGGGAACATGCAGCCATTTAAAGGGTTAAGTAAAACACTGGGGTCTGGCAAGAAGACCAGTTTGCCATATCTGCTTCCAAGTAACACGTTGTTCTCTTAGTCTGTGAATACCTGTGTACATAGCGCTCTGCTTTATAAACCTGTATCTTACATTTTGACCAAAATGCAAACGCAACTTTTTGAAGAAGAAAGCACTAACTTGGTGCAAGTTTTCTGTTAAATATGCTTTGGCAATCATTACCATTCAGTGAATAAAAGCATTTTCACTTGGCAAATGCAGAATTAAAAAAAGGCACTAGCAGCTGATCTATGAAACCTGAGCCACAGAGCCTTCAGGATTAAGATCTAACTAACTTTGGTGAATAAAACTGCTCAGTTTACAGTATATGATAAATTTTGTAAATAGGAAAGAAATCAGAATCTAAAACAGGATTTTTATATAGAAGCATTAAAAAATGTATACCTTCCAATCATCTCAAAATCAGAAGTACATTTCTGTAATTTCAGCTGTTTAATACAAAAGTGAAAACTGTGAAAACATTCAGTCATTTTGTTTGTTTAGACCTAGTGACTGAAGTTGTTCAGGTATGAAAAGGAGAAAAGGCAAACAAGATCTGATTTTAATACATTTCATTAACCTAACTAGAGGTACTTAAAACTTGCTATCCCCACAAAGTCACAATGAATCTTTATGTAGACCAAAAGGCTTCATTGCATCAGGCTTCTAATAACAGCATAATTATATTTTCCAAGACTTAAACTAGCATGGTTCTGCCCAAAATAACTGAAAAAGGTTGGGTTTTTTTAAATCTGAATTTCAGGTTTGAACACGTTCCCTTTGAATGACAGGCAAGCTAACAGCAGTACTAACAACTGAACCACAAATGTAATGAATCTGAGGCACTAATTTCATCCAAGGGGTTGTAACAATCTCTTCTGTAACCGTAACATCAACTCAAAGGAATGAATTTAGGATCTCTTTTGCTCAGTTCAAAAGTGATTCTTTAGCCAACGGTTCGGGCAAGTTCCAGGTTCTGAAAAGTTTCTGGTTTGGGTTACCAACTCTTTGAAAAGGCCTTCTTGTTTTTAATACAGAAGTGTTGAAATTATTCTAACACAAGCTTGCAATTGCAGTTGATTTTTCCATACAAGCAATGCATATTACAAATCTGGTGGTTCTGTGCTTAATTTACGTATTTAAACTGTACTACACTTTGAAAATGTGGTCCCAAACCAAAATAATGTTAATATTTTCATTTACAGGTTCAGTACTCTTTATAGGAAGAGTTACAAATCCTTCACAATAAACACAAGACAAATACACTGTCTTTTGTTCCTCCTATGATGAGATTTCCTTCAATGAAATCAAAGGCTACATTAGATGTATTTATTAAAACACTGTTTTAAACAATATCACTTTTGCCAGAGTAAGAGCGAGCAAGTCCTCCACTACCTTATTACTTTGTACCCAGTATTGGACGGAAACTTTCAGCCGTCTAGGAATCATTAGCACCACAACTACAGCAAAGATAGTAAGCATACAACCATTTGAGGCAAAACTGAACAGATTTTGCCACCTAAACATTTAAGAATATAGGCCAAGAGCTTCTGCTTAACTTCTTCATCATGGCTAAAGTCACCTTGACCGTTGCTGAGTATGTAGGTCATCTAGAAAGCATCCCACAAGAAAACTTAGTGATATATGTTATTTTTCAAGCATAACTTTATTTCCCTGTCTTGGAAGTCAAAAACTTAAGAAAAAAATTGAAGTTCAGTCTGTTCCTAGACTTAGATATAATCCAGCTGAGACAGTAAGGTAATAAGCAAGCAGCAAAATGCTGTGAAAAGGAAATCAAGTTGAGAGGCTATTTCAAAACTGACAGAACAGGTAGGAAGCAAAAATACCTACTCAGTGACCAAACAAATATTATTGCCAAAAAAGGTAGTAGTACTACCTTTTATTTTACTTTTTTTTTAAAAATGAACATAGCATGGAATGAACATTCTTGACGAACACTGAATGAGGCTAAGAGCATCTAGAAAAATGCTTTTTTCAGCATCCTGACAAAAGTTGTGATACAGTGAGTGTTACAGATTCAGCAACTCACGGCACAAACATCAGAAACTCAGGCCCAAAATAACGATTTTGGGTGAAGATTGCGAACTACCGACACCTATGAAAAGTATCAGAGGGGAGCTGCTTCCACTGAATGAAACAAAGCTTTCCAGAAGTTAGAAGCATCTAGCATAGATGAAAGACATTGCCAATAAAGTATTCAGCAATATATTGTGTCCAAGCAGCAGCACCTTCTGGCTGTTGCCAGATTTGTAAGCATATAAAAACTTCTGACAGAAAAACACTGTGCAGCATTCCTCAAAGACTACTGACCCCTCCTTTACTATACCACATCCTCATAAAACTGTGGCTTTTGTCATTACTATGGACGTGCACACAGGACATCAGTCTTATGCTAGTCACCAGTGAAGCACAAAGTACACAAGGCCACAGGGTATCATCCTACCATAGCTGCAAGTCAGCATTAGCTTCCTTTCACTCATTCTCTGATTAAGAACAGAATATCCAGTGATACAAAACTGCTCTTCATTCTTTAACACTGATCCTAGAACACAGCAGCTCTGGAAAAGGAAGGCAAAAATGAAGCATTGCAATAAAAGCTGCTCAATCCTACACAAAGATTAAAATAGAGTTTTTATTGATGGAATAACAAAAGTGCTTTTCTTAAATATTTTTCAAAATACATTTATACAACTTACAATAATATATCCAAAATAACTGTATATACAAAACATTACCTTGTTTAATGTATGTGCTTTTGTTTTTTGAAAATTACAAAGCAACTTTTTGGCAAAGTTCAACCTTAAGAGGTGATAGTTTTGAAGGTTGGATTAAGAAAAATAGAACCTGAGGGAAAGTGACACTTAAGTCCATGACAAGCAAGAAGTTCTCGATTTAGTTAAATAAAAATGTTTTTGTGATATTTTTCACGTTACAAAAATAACAGAAGTGAAGGAAAAAAAAAGACGATGAATACTTTTCTCATCACTTTATAGAGCAGCTTCTCATTCTTTCAGGTACAGGAACTTGAGATAAGAGTGCATGTCGAAAATGAATGCAAGTAAGGACAGCAGTGCCCTGCTGTGGCTTTCTCTTGTGTGCAGTGTTTCTTAGCTGCTGTTGATATGGTTGACCTGACTGGATCTACGATGGATTTCTTCCAGAAAACTCTCAAGCTGTTCTATCAGCATTCGTTTTTTAAACCTGTATTTAAGAGAAAGCACAATAATGGATGCATGCAGTAATACATGAAACATTGTTCACAAAACTTCTACTGAACTCTGGAAACTTCAGTAATTATTTTAAGTCCAGTGCATGATGAGGTTACATATGCTTCATATGTATACATGCTGTCTCCTAAAGTCCTGGTAAACTACTAACTTGCTTTTCCATTTAATGAGAGAATACAAAACTACACTTACTAGAGTCTAATTCTAGCATGTTGCTGAACATCACTCAGCCCTCAGAAAGTCAGGAAAAAGAGAATTAAGTGTTTGCTATTTCCAGAAGTAAGGTTCTGAAGTACAGAAATAAAATATATGCCAAAAGACCTATAACCCTAAAAGCAGCAACAGCTTTTGGGGATTATTTGCATGCCTTCATGGTGCATTCACAGAAGTTAAGTGAAGTTGGTACTGGTGAAGGAATACCCATTACACAGTGCAGAGCAGACGTCCCAACAAAAAAAGATGACTTAAAAGTTTGAGAAAGAAATTAAAGAAAATACAGATGTAATTCATACCTGGAGTTTCTGCAGTTCTGTTTCATATTGATTACATAAATTTGAACAGCAGACCATTTTGTCACCTTTGCTCACACCTCTGCCTCAGCGCACGCAACTCCTTGCTGTCCCAGCTAGCCCACCCCCTTGCGTCATTTCTGATCAATGCTTTGGCAGCCTCATGCATACTCCAAGATAAGCAGCAATGAAAAGATCACACGCTTTCTCAACTCCGTACTCTTCTGAACTATACACTGAGTTCAGTCCTATGACCTTATTAAACCCCGGCAAAAGCTTCTCGTCCTGGCCAGGTCTCCCAGTCCATGTTCTTGGCTCAAAGAGACATGGTATCTGCCCTAATTCGTAGACTTCCCCATAATCCCAGCTTGACTACGGGGAAACAAGCTCCCATTCCCAACCACTTACTATCTCGTTCCATACCCATACTCTGGCCCTTACCCATCCTTCTCATCACAGTTCTCAGTAACACTTCAAGTACTGCTTCCCCTCCATTCTTCCTCATTTCTTTCATGACTACTCCCTGCTTGTTGAAAAGTTTTACCTGGGAAATAGATAATTATTCCTTTTCATTCCCTCTAGTAAAAGTCAAATTATTAAAGCTAATAGCCAAGTGTTTTACTATAATACGATCCTAGTGAAAATGTAACATGCTCGTATTCCATGCGAGTGACTGCGCAATGTTACTTTCCAGAATGCCTTTAAGCCCCTCTGAAGCAGCTGTACAAGTTAATAGCAGACATTTCCCAGAAACTTAAAACCTGGTGGAAGGTGGGGAAAAAACACATTGCTAACTATTCTCACATTATTGTTGGCACAAAAATTCAGATTTAGAGTGCACTATGTCAAGCCTTTCAGTACATCTCACAAAGTTCTTTTCCAAATGCTGAACCCTACAGCAAACAATTTTTTCCAAGTCAAAAGAAACAATTTACCACATTAACTAATGTTGCAATTAACAGAATTAAGCATTGACTCTAATTCAACTGTTCACTCTGCTAGGAATATTAGTACCCTTAAAAATAGTTCCTTGAGTAGTTCTAACTATTGAGCATAAAGCTTCATTATTTTTCTGAAATTGCTTGTATCAATTCTTGCCAGCACTTTTATCACAAGTGGGTATTGCTCAGCATTTCGTCTAGGTACATGCTTCAGGCTTTGCTATGTGTATTAGTAGCTTAAAGCTCTTAATATGGAGAATAAATAAAAGGGAATTGAATTTCTCATACTGAGAAGCTGGTTGATTTGGAAAATGTTGATCTGTGTTTCGTTAGCTTTTACTCTAGACTATTTAACAGAGAATAAAAAATCCACTTATTCTTGGTGCTAGGACCATAAATGGATTGCTATGCCAGCTCCAGGAATACTGAAGACCTCTCCACTACATACACTAATTTCTTTTAGCCCTGTCCTAAATAACTCTTCATTTTGTGCATCCAAAGTTATAGACATCTATTGGGAAGTCACGTCTCTTGCATTCAATAACGACTCCTTACAAGCACTAGTACTACCCACCCAGGCTGAGCCAAATGTGTACCAGTAAGCATAAGAAAAGTCATTGTCGGAATAGCTAAGGATTTGAAATTTCTTTTTTAATTGAGGTTTTTACAATCAGTTGGAAGGAAAAAAAAAGAAAATTTATTATCTACCCCATCTTCATTTCTACGTCTCAAAAGTGACAGCTTTTCTGCTGTTAGAAAAGGAATTGTGGGGCAGTCAGTTTCCAAAGGAAGCTAAAAACCGTGGATTCTTTTAGGAATCTTCCTCTCCCCTCAGAGCTCTCTACTGGATTAACCTCCAGAACTGAATGGGGACTGTTTTTAAAAACACATACTTTCTTGCTGAAATGCTCAAGTGCTTTCTTAAGTCTGTGTTCAGAGTCAGAGCTCCTTGTAACACAGGGAAAGAAAGCAGGCATCCCAAATTTGAATTGCATTCTATAGCACTGCAAAGGTCAGCTATCAGTTAACAAAAGACTACTAACTTGACAACTGTGGAGAGCCTAGAGATGTTTCCTGCAGGGAGCAGGGAACCTTGGTTAAATGGCATAGCTTGCCTGGATAAGGAAAGAAGCAGAGAACTGCATATGGATTGTAGGCAGTGTTATCCAAACGAATAAAATGTCCACACTATAAAAAGCTAACCTAGGAGAGAAGATGAAGGAGGGAGATTAAATAAATTGTTCCTACATTCAAACCAATAAAAATTAAAGTTTAACAACAGTCGGCAAAAACTGAATTGACAACTTTTTTCACCAACAGATAACAGAAAACTGTCGGCTATAGTGAGAGAAGGGATTTAATTCTGAAGCATCCAACAGCAACGCTCAACCGCTGCCAAATTTTGTACTGAAAGATTCAACTCAAGATAACTGGAATAGAGAGGCTGTGCAATAGAAAAGAGAATTACAGATGATCTAAAGAGCCTAATTTTAGAGGCACAAATATTCCATTCCCGCCAAGGGCTGCCACAGACTCCAGGAGCAAGAGCATTGCTTTGGTGTGCTGAGACAGTGAGGAAGCATGTATAATCTACAGACTATGGAACAACTCCAACAGATGATATAACAAAAAGGACAGATCAAGAAAAAGCATGATAAAGTAATTGTTGCTATGAAGAACATGATCTATATAAATCTACACGCCCCACTGTGCTGGCAGTAGAAGGCTAGAGGAGCCATACAAATGTGTAACGTTCACTGTACCTTAAACTCTCAGTGTGATTTTATCCAAAAATTACTTCGATTTTTATTTAATCATAAAATTTGTTAAATAATGTCAAAGGGAAAAAAGCTGACTACTAGAAAAATAGATCAGAGCAAAAAAACCAACTATTCTTTGAGGCTTCAGAAATAAGCCTCAAAGTTAGTTATATTTAAGATCTAAGCAACACACTGGAATGATTACTTCACTTCAACTCAAACACTATTGGTTCCAATGATAATAATGTTTCTGCTTTCTTTCCTCTTAGAAAACACGTAGAAGGCTAAGCAAGTATGGTCAGTCTAAGGATGCTGTAAGGAACAGTTTCTACCTGGATTAATAACATGGGGTTTAAATCCTCAGCAAGTCTCTCTACTCCAGTGTCAAACTACCTCCTATTTCCACAGCCTCATACAGGACTACAGTTATCTCTGAAGGAAATAGATATGAAGAGCAGAGACATATCTTTACAGAACATACCTGGATCTCAAAACTATTTTTAGGGTAAGATTTTGAATTGATGCAGAACAATGAATTTCAACTTTTTCTGAAAGCCTAATCCACAGCAATAAGCAGTTCCAACAGTTTTTCAAGTTAGCAGTATACTCACACTTGAACTTTGGAACTTGAATGATTTTCTGAAGTTACCTTCTCTTTCTATACCATTGTCAATCTACATTCATGGTGATTTGGCAGTTACAGCTGATAACATTTTAAAGACAAAATCGGAGGCAAAAAGGTAAGCTTGCACAAACAGTATACATCAGGAAGTTTGTATGCTTCTGGTTTTTTCTAGGAAATTGTTTACTTGCAGTGCAAAGCATTGTGTGGCAAGTTTCAAACAAAGAACTGCATGGCTGTCAAGCAGTTATGTATGGCAGTACATAGTGTAGTTTTATAACATTAACACAATTCAGTTACCTACCTTGAAGCTTCTTTAATAACATTTTGTAAAAATATCAATCGAGTTTGTAAGCTTCCTTGTACATGCTTCAGTAAAAAGAAGATTCTTTCATATTCTTAAAGATAACGAGAAGAGCAAAATCAGTTACTTAAGAAATATCTATACAGATATCTGCTGTAATAGATCTGAGTGAAATGCAATATATTTCATTCAGCTTTTGTAAGCTTCTAGAATCTCTCTCCTATCAACCAGGGCTGTAGCAATGGCATACTGTTTAATAAACACCAACATCAAAAAAACCACAGGATACTGCAGTTTAGGATATTACTGGAACACATAACAAGTCAATTCTAATACCAATAATACAAAAAACATGACTTTTCATGAACATTGATAGGTATAGCAATGTTTTAATCACTCATCTAGGAAGTTTTTAGCAGAGGTTTTAAAACAAATCTTTTCAGCTTTAAATTTATTTTGATTCAGTATGTTTCTAAAATATTGATCTAAAATGAATCTTTTGTCTAGCTCTCAGGCCAACCACCTGAAAGAGAGATTTGGTATACTTACTCCTTCCTGGTTTTCTGATCTCTTTCATAATTTGTGCTCTTAGCTCTATATTAATCTCTCTGGAACTTCTGCAATGCACTGTTTTTTTCCCTTTGCTGGGTGAAGACATTGCTAAGTTCTCTTCCGTACTTTGTCCTTTACTACCCGATTCCTCATGATTCTCCAAGAACCCATCAACATTCAAGTTATTTCCTAAATGTTCATGGCCAACATCCTCTGTACGAGTTGCCGGTCGATCCAATGAATTGAATGGAGAAGAGGACATTGAAAACTCTGAATCCACAGTATTGGGGAAAACGTCCGATGAAAGCGTGTCTGTAACATGATTCTCAACCACATCATCCATCGTAACTTCATTATTTGTCTCTGATGCTGAAAAAACAAAGATTACCCTTGCCAGTTTCACATTCTTTATCATTTGATAGAAGTCAATGAGTCAGTTCAGTACTAAACTCCTGTAATGCTATGCTCCAGCTTGTATAGAGCTTAAGAGCTTAAAAATATCACAGGAATATTCTTTATATGAAAAGGAAAATTGCTATATGGACTACCAACAAAAGAAAAAGCACCTGTAAAATGTGCTTATGACATGCTTGTCTTTCCCCATTAAATTGAACTGTCAAAGTTTGCTTTAGTGCTGAACAGTAAGCAAGACTGTTACACAGCATCTCAGCTCCACACTAACAGAAGTGAATTCACTGCACTATGGCAAAATTCAAACTGACTTCATGTTGTGATACTTTTGGAGCATCTGAATTCCCAGGCAAAGGAAGAACATCCTTCTGATTGTTTATATTACCTCCTCATTTAACACAGGAAATGCATTGTTTATACCGGGATGTTCATATGAAAGAGACTTCTGGCTCAGGGACCATGTTAACTCTTTCTGTAATTAACCCCAGATGCACACTGAAATACTTCAATTTTCAAAAATGAAGGATAAAATTGCCATATTTGGGAAATCAGCCAATGGTATTCCCGCATAAACAAGTTTTGCATAAATTGAAAAGCAAATTCTCTAAAGATGATGAAGATTCACTTACTTTTATGAATAGGAATAGGTTTAACAAGGTCAGACAGTGCTTGCGTGATTGGTGTTGGTGGCCCTTTTCCTCCAATGTGGTTATTCACAACCGGAGGAGTTTGCGGTCGACCTCTGAGCAAGGGGGACATACAACGTCGTCTTTTTGGAATCCCTTGCATATTTGGTTCTCCAGGTCTTTTATGTTTATTCTGAGGTCCTGATACAAATTCATCTGCTTCATCTATCATCATTCCCTGTAATTAATTTAATAGAGAGAATTCTTAAACTTTACACCACAAACACATAATATAAAATATAATGAACGATTTGATGTTATGAAGATGTTTACCATGTATAAGGCGACTATGTACAACACGCTATTATGTACTGAATTCTCAAACGTCAACCGAAGTAATATGCAAAAACCATGTCAAATCCTTCCTAGATTAAATCAATGTGCTCAAGGCCCTTATCCAAGAGTCTGCCAAGTAAGACAACTGAGTGGACTGTTAAACTTCTTTTTCAGTAATTGCAAAATAACTCAAACATTTAGAAGAGCAGCTCTAAATGATATTGGTGATTTAGTCAAGTCCAAGACAGATCTGGACAAATGGAAGAGTCCATGCTCTCAAAGTTACGGGAAGCTTTCATGGGGGAAGTTTGGCAACGAAAACATGATTAGGTATTAGCTATACTACAGTGACAAACATATTTTATTTATAACACAATGCAGAGGCATAATACTGGTTTTCCAATAAAGTCTGCCCTCCACAGAATACTATTGATGGAAAAACATCTGAGACGCTTTCTTGTAAGCAGTACTTTTCCAAATACTTGAAAGTGTTTCTCCAATACATTGCTCTTCAAATGATCTAATCAGCAGTGAACACACAACGGCACGTTTCTTTAAAAAAGCTTTACAGAAAAGTCACCTTTTTGTCCAACTTGAATGGATTGCCAAATGTATGAAGCCTTCGTGGTTGATCAGGATCAAGCTCTCTGAGCGGAGAAGGTATTTGTTTTAGATACTCCTGGTAGTTTCCCATTTGTGCTATAGGTACACTGTGAACTTGATCTATCATAACAGAAGTGTTTATTAATAACGGCTCATCTTATAAGAATTTAGTCTTCACATCTCCATTTTTCAAGTCTTTTATCAAATGCATTAACAAAATAGATGTGCAGAATTCACCATTATTCTTGCCTAACTGGTATTTGTAACATCGCATTTTGAGTACAGGAAACTTGCTTTAATGAATCAGTATGTGTCTTGTGCATTTATCACGACAGGGAAATAAGCAATAGCTGTCATGCATGGATGTTAGTTTTCTAATGCGTCCTGTAACATTTCAACAGGGTAGAGGAGTGAAAAAACTGAGATTGGGAACAAACTATAACTAAAACATTACTACAAACAAAAGCTGCATTAATGCAAAGTAGCAAAGCCATGTTGCATACAACTTTGACATAACTCTACCCAATTTTAGCCATGCAAAATTTAAATGTTGAGACTAGCATTTTCCCAAAGCAATGGTGATTTTTGACCACTGGAATCAAAGAATTCTTAAAATCCATAGGATCTGATTCCAAACTTGTTACAGATTTAGAGTTGCCAAGCCTTTGATCAAGCAAATCACATGCTAGCAGAAAAAAACTAGCGTTATTTTTTACGTGGTTTAACCACCTCCCCATGAAGAGCAACTTCTCTGCATTTCACACTATATTATGACTTAATCACAGACGTTAATCTGACCAAAGTACCGGCAGGACTAAGGTAACATGCACTTTTGCTTGCATTGCCCTTCTCCTTTGCTCCACTTATTTCATGATCTTCTGTTCGTTAGATGCCACAAAGCAGTGCCAAAAGACACAGTAGAAAGGTAAAGGAATAAATTATCAGACTACTGAATTATTTGATGTTGGCCTAAACGGCAAAATAATCACACTGGCAGCACGTAGTGAGCAAGCTTATTTTTCCACTGCTCACAATCCACTTCTATGGAGAGAGAGAATAATTTTCAGAATGGACATGTGATTTTTTTTTTTTCTCAGATATATCATGAAAGTTGGGAAAAAACAGTGAACAAAGAATCTTCCGTAAAAGCCCAAGTCTCCTCATATGGACTGAAGGACAAAGCAGTGAATCTGCATCTTCTCTATTCTCGCCATTTTTTCTTCCAATAAATTTAAGGGGAAAAAAAGTCTAATAAAACACACAGTTTAACAGCAGTATCAGACATCTACTGAGTAATTATTTGTTAAAGTCCTCGTTCTTTTAGCACCAATCACATTAGGGGTAAACAAAAAATAAACTGTTATCTAACCTTCATCTTGTCCTTTGAGGAACTTGCGAGTACTCTTCAGTAAATTAGATCTCATTCGTGTTAACTGATCCAAAAGATTCCTTCTGGGTATGTCATAAGCATTTCTAAAAGTCTGAGGTTTCAAATCCTATGGTTCCAGTAAATAAGGTTCCAATTAATACCAGGCATGAAACAATATCTAGCATTTCAATGGAAGTATATTGAAAATAACAACATTACACACAGTGGTGCTTACCTTATTCAGCAAAGCTATTTGGAACCCAGCATACTCCTTCATATTGAGGTCTAGAGGTCTATGAGGAATTTCCCCAGTAATCCCCTGTAGCAGATGTTGAAAATCGTTCCTATGTGCCATAGACAGGTTGTGTGATCTGCTTCTGACCTTAATTCCAGTCTCTTGCGCTACCTTTTTGCCTACAGAGCCAATGACTCTATCGGACTCTATTTTGGCCTTAATTTGAAATAAATAAATAAATAAAATTGACAATATGCTCTTAAAAGGATTAGTCAGACTTATTCATTTTAAATTCCTACCTAGAAGATTCAACAATGTGCTAATACACTATGACGACCATAACCAGGATGAGTGCTTAAGGAGTGCTTAATACATAACCAGTTAATGCTTACTACAGTTTTAAATATAGTGAACAGTTTGTGCCTAGGTCTTCTGCATATTTCTCCTGAGCTGCCCGTTATGGTATCTAAGCACCAATATGCATGCAATGCTTTTATTTTCATAAAATGCCATAATTTGACTAGTAATTCTCTGCAAATCTATCTGTACTCACACAGACCGCTTTCTACGGTAACAGCTAAACACTGTAACTCTTAAAAGACCGATTCTTCCACAACTATAGTTGCGATCAGTCACACAACGGATCAACTTTTTAAAAGCTCAATAGGAATAGCCATACTATTAATAAATATGAAATACATGATAATGCCTGATTCTGTTTGACTAGACAGCCCTAACCCTCAATATTATGTTAGATTTCTACCAAAATTAAACATGTTTATAAACACCAGCTTTTTGGCAGAATACAGCTGAACAAAGAGCCAAAAGTAATTTAGTAATACACCTGCCAATGTTGATTTTGCAGTTTCACATAAATTTGTAGACTACCCAAAATTTGAGCATGTACTTAAGAATATTGAAAGGCTCTGCCAGTAGAGACTCAGAAGTTAGAAAAGCTTTAAGTACAATTTGCAGCACATGTCATTATATTTTAGGAGTCTAGGATGTCTAGGTTGAGAGATGAGTTCACAGAATACTGAGCAACATGACTATGATTTAATAGGGTATGCCGTAAACTTCAAGAGGTTTGCTTCATCAAATTATCATTTATATTAATGTTTTAAGAACAAGCTGGTCCATAAGAACTCATTAGGTAAGTTACAAGTACCTGCACTACTGTTTCTTGAAGTTTCAAGCCTACTGCATTATTTTACTACCTTAAACAAGAAAGCTTAACATGCACAGTTCAACAAAACAAAAGTAGAGGTAGCAGGGCAGAAATGCTTTAGCTGGTGCAGGAGACTACTCAAACATACAGGCACTATTCTGAACACAATCAACAATTTCAAAAGGTCACTTGCCACTTCTACATCTCTATCCTTATTTGAGATCCTGAATTATGTTAGTTTACTTCATATTTACCAAACACTTTCCATTTAATTTCACAAGCCAGAGAAAGGACACTTTCTGATTCAAATGCACAAACTACAAATTTCTATTTTCTGAAAAAATGCTAGAACATCTTTAATACCCAAGGTAAGACAACATGTTTTCTTTTGAACAAAAGTATGTTACTGTCTGTACAAGTAAAAATGCTCCTCAAATAAAACAAAAAAAACCCTCAGTTTTTACCTCCATATCTATCTTTATAGCCCAGTCTATAAAGTCTATATTTAAATGTCAAGTTTTCCTTCAATTCAGAAAACCAAAATATTTTTTTGCTAATTGCTTATAGAAAGGTATTAACTTGATCTTTCTGCTCTTTTTTTCCTTCAAAGCCATTGAACTTGAGTATTTTAAGATCATCCTGATATTAGAATAAGTTTTTACTGCTCTTTGGCTTCAACATTACCTGCTGACTCAACTTTTTGAGATATGAAATGACACTGTAACTAAGTCCATATTCCACATTGTCAGCTATAAGGTTTGGTGCTCCCATCATTCTCACAGCTTTCTTCAAAGGCTGAAACATGGAATATATTGTATAGTCATATTTAACTTTATACATGTTGTATACATACTTCAACTAACTGTACCTATTTCAAATAGTCCTCAAAGTTAGAAAAGAAGAAAAACAAAGACTATCACAGCAGCATTTTTTGTTGTTGTTTTAGAGCATTGTTCCATTCACACAGAATCACCTATTAACAGAGACATCATTTATATGAGTCAAAGCTGATGATATTTTCATAACATTCTGGTCTCACGTCTTACACAAGACTCCAGTGAAAACAGGAAGTACCATTATGCATGAATTGTAGATATTTTATCTTAAATTAATATATATTCTACTTGAAATACCAAACACACTCATAGTGGAAAGATAACTATAGTTACATAATAAAATAGAAATTTTAACACAGTAAGTCATCTTACCCCAAGATAATACGGAGGCATTGTCTTCAAATAGCTTTCAAATGACTGTCGCCATTTCAATGTAGGCTTTGCCTTGTGTACTTTAAACAAGTCATCTGATGGTTATAAAAAGAAAAGAAACAAAATTAAAGGCATGTCTAGACAGCACTGCAACTTTTTTCCTAGTAAAAGAAATTCTCAAAGAAATGCCAATTCCTCAATGCTTAAATTAATATATGTATTTTAACGTATATACCACTAAACTAAATACACACACACACACACAAAGTTAGTGCTGCAGCCAAAAGACAGAACGTGGTAAATTATTTATCAGGTTGAATTGGTAATTGAGACAACCGATTGGGAAAAATGTCTCCTAAAATAATGAAAGAAGTGAGACCAAAACATATCTGAAAGGGTAATGATTAAGTAAATCATCTTAGACATTGAGTTTGAGTCCTGAAGGTCAGCCAATTGGTGACAAGTGAAACACGTTACTGATGAGAAATACATTGCTCAACATTTTACATTTCTACAGGTGTGTGATTAATATTGGCATTAATTGCAGTAATCTATTTAGATGAGATCAATTTTTCAATTGCCTACAACCTAAGAAAATTTTTATGAAGTGGTATTTACCTAGCAGTGGAAGGAGGACTGGATAATTGTAAGGCATCACAAATAAATTCACACAATTCAGCGCTGTACTAGCTTTCAAGTAACCAAAAGGATGACCAAGTTCACTGTATTTTGCACTATTGCTCACATATACCTGCAATAAAACACATCATATGCAAATCCAAAATAATGTGTGCCAAAATTTTACATCCTATTTTGATTATAAAGTCTATGAAAAACGGCATTCTGTAAATAATTTCAGTTCAGCATGCACTCTACTTGCCTGCCAGCAGGTCTGAGGGGATTTTCTTTCCAGGATAAACTGGGTCAGTGGTGAAGGTTCTAACTCGTATTTATCAAAAGGCAGTTTGTCAATGACCATCGGTTCACAGTCAGTACAGGAGAATTTCACCACAGGATGAGATGTGCGAGGTGGCTAAACATAAGCATTTCACTGTTAACAAGTCTGCACAACGATTAAGACGCAATTGTGGTATGACAACTAAAGCAATATAGGTTCTTTGAAAACAGACATATTTAAGGAGCCTATTCAATACAAGATTCATATTTATTGTTAACAAGTCCTAAGCAATTAATTTATGACTTTAGCACTGCCTTAAAATCTGAAGGAATCTTATTTTCTAAATAAATGCCAGTTTTTTAACTTATTAAGTCTGGAACAGTACACAAGTAAAACTTCTTGCATATAAACAAAAACTTTGCCAATGGAACTAAATCCCAGTGGGAACAAAAAAAAAATCTTCCATGCTACTCTGTGGCATGCCCATGTTTTATTCCCTACAGAAGCAGGCGCTGTACTTTTGCACTTGCTGACTTCCTCCAGCACTTTTCCTTCTTGGTAAAAATTATAAAATTCAAACTGAATTATAATGACCAAGAGCAGCACAAATTCAGAAAAAACAAGCTTTAGAAGAACTCACATTTTAACATCTAGGCCTGTGAAAAATTATTTCAATTCAAGCAATTTAACTGTTCGGATTTTAATCTCTTTATTAACCGCAGGGAAAGGGCCTTTGTGCCTTGAGTTTCAAGTGTAAGTTAACAACATTTGAAATTTCTTTTGCTGAAAGGGAAAGTTGGTCTTTCTGTGTGTGACAGAAATTGGAGCTGTACGCCCTCCACTGAAGGGTTTTCAGGAGAGGAATGTAAGCTCTTATACTTACCCTGAGCCTCCTCCAAGGCCACTAGAATCTGAGTAAGAGCTCAACTGGGAAGTCTCCTTCCATTTACTCTCTACAGGAAGGTAACTAATAAATACATAGGGTGAACTAGGGAAGCACGGGGTTTCTTGGACCTTCCTACCACCTCACCTTGAAAGTAATTTTTCTACATCTATAAGCTCTAGCCTTTTCCTTTTAGGATGAGCCACCCAAATATTATCTGCCCATAGAGTTGGTCTTGCCTTGACTGTCTCCACTCTGAGGAAGGTGTACTCTCCAAGTGCACACAGAACAGGAGGCCCAACCAACTGAAGGAACTGCAATTCTCTTCAAAGAAGATGCCTCCAATAAGTACTTGTGGTGGAATTTTGACCAAGCCATGAAGCAGTTATACTAGGAATAAAAAGGCTGCAAAAGAAGTTGAGTGCTAAGACCTGAGAAGTCCAAAAATCCTTGGCCAGACAGCAGAACTATTTTTACCTCAGAGCAGTGGGAGCAGCCATTTACATGTTGATCTGCCAATGCAATTATTAGCAGACTTTCACATATATTTAAGAAAGCCTTGATAGTATGAGAGTATCATTACCTACAGTACGTGAAACAGTTGTTGGGGTAGGACTGTTTGAGACAACTCCACTGTGGATCAGGTAACAAGGAGGAAAAGAAAAATATTTAACTATGGACTCTTCAGTAAAAACAAGAGCTACAACATATGCTAAGTTTTAACACTGTATTTTCAGAACAGTAGGGAAATACAAGTCTTGAAACACTACTGGCAAACTTAGCTCCCCAACACTGCATAAGGAAGGTTCAACGTGGAATTCCAATTGGTGTCAACATGCAATAATCCAGCGCTTTATGCAGTTATGAGAGCTATACATCCTACAACTGAGAGAAGAATTTTTTCTCATCTTCTCATCATTCCAGTAAGTCAACCTCATGTTTTTAGCAGATCTAGATCAACAACTCTTTGCTTGGCACGATCTATTTTACCAATCTCAATCAAGAGCTGCAGTAGCAGACAAACTGTACTGACTCTATACAGTGAAGGGAAGCATATATGCCATTGATAAGTGATTACAAGGAGTACACCGGACAGTTTTCCTACAGAGCAGCTTTTTAATATCCAGTACAGAATGACGCTTTAGTTTTTAAATGACTATAGAAGATTTACTTTTATTTATATGCTCGCTTGCTTTGTAGTTCAGAAAGGCACCCACGTCCTTCAGTGAATGTGGCCGCAGACATCAGCAATACCAAACCTGTAAATATGACTAAAATGTCGTGCTTGTATCGCTCAACAACCTGTATTTCAAAGGACTTTATATATTTCTCAAACAAAGGAGATAAAATTTCAATAAATTTGAACTTTTTCGATAAAAGTTTAATGAATTTGCTAGTCAGCACGCTAGTTTCACAAGAAAAAAACACAAAAATTCAATAAAAATCATAATGAAATGTTTGGAACAGTTATACAACCTCATTATTTCTATTTTAATTGTTTTCAAAGATTAGCAGAAATACAAAAATACATTATACTATACTAATGTTTAGTTCTCAGACCAAAAGGCAGCGGCACACATTCTTTTATGAATAAGAACAAATAAAATTAATTCTGTGGGTGGTATTTAAAACAACATGGTGAGTTGCTCTACTTGGGATAAACTGAAAGTACGACTACACTGAACAACAGCAGATGAAATTACATTCACCTGCTAGAATGAATAAAGAACTATCACACGGATTCAAAACTGGGAAGATCATGCTACCTTCTATTAATACCATCTGCAAAGCAATAGAATTTGATAGTCTATTGTCTATTTGACAGTCTACGTGTCACCTTATTTCTAGTTTGATATTTTAACTAAGTTCAAACAGAAACATTACACGCATGTACTAGCTCGACAAATAAATCTGTTACTAATGCTCCAAAGTTGCTGAAAAGCAAACCTCATAGCATTATCTGCACATCAGTAATTTATTCGAGATAATTGCAACACAGGTTTACACACTTCATTCCTTCTTGGGTCATACCGCTTTGAAGTACATACCTCAAGATTTAAAAAACAGTGAATAGGAAATCCTGGAATATTCCCCCATGCACAAACCTTTTGCTTTGTCTAACTTCAGTACGTACCAGCGTTGGAGAATTTTGATCTGGCCAAAAGGATTCAGGAACAGGCCAATGACCTATAGGAACCCCAGTTTTAGGGTTTGGTCTGACATAAATAAGTTTGTGACAGCTGTGCCAAGGTTGGGGTCCAAAGGGTCTAGATACATCCACCTGCCCATCTACAATAGAAAACGGCTTTATAAGTTAAAACAGTGTTAAAACTCAAAAAGAGTATTAAACAACTTCTGTTAAGAGTTTAAGAACTACACACCCCCCCACCCCGGGAAGTTTTTCCTGCAGTTAATACTATTTCTAAGAATACCAGATAGTCGTCAGTAAGCATTTCTGCAAAAAACCAGAAACTATGAGAAACCAAATAAGCATTCAATGTTTACAGGATCAGAGCTGAGAAAGCCAATTATCTGGAGCCCTTCATAATAACCAGTTTCTTTCTCCGCCCATTATTATTACCAGATAACCTTTAAATCTTCATGCATTAAAAAATTGATACACAAGACTAATACCGCTGGACTAACTTCTTTATTGCAGCAAAGCAGGATTAAAAAAATCCCACAAACACTTCTCAGCATCACCCTAAGAGGGACCTAGCTAAGCCATTTAGAACAAGAAGTTAAGGCTGCACAGTTGTAGTTGCTAATTTAACTCTTAATGCAGTCACTTTGCTACAGTAAACTAAAAAGTATGAGCATATAAACCCACAGTATTTCCACAGCAAGCTATTTACATTTCTAGCTGACTGAAAACTACTGCTTAAAACTCATGAACCCATTTAACCGTGCTTGTCATGAATAACTGCATTTAAGACTACTTGAGTAACACGACCAAATGTAGAGGTTTTACAGTGTCTAGCAGCTATAGCCAGTATTTTGAAAAAGTACAACTATTTCAGACATGGCAGGTCCTTTTTGTAGTAATGTCTTTTAAATTGCAACAGTTTTCCTTTTGTTTTGGCAACTATTACATTAAGTTCACTAAATTATATTGATAGTCATCTCTGCCATTTGATATCAGAGTAAAAAATTTCAAGTACCATCAATTGGTGAGGGATCTGGTCCAGCTTTTTCAAAATTTATTACCACTCCACTTTGCACTTTTTGCACCAATGACTCAAGACACTGATTCAGCATTCTTGGAGAGCACACACAATATGATCGACCTAGAACGAAACAGTCAGGGTTAAGGTTGTTACTCTTTCTGCCCTTATTCTAACTTGAATCCTTTAAAACTGTTCACCTGCCACACACATTGATTTATGTACGCATCACTGATTTAAAGCTTCTCCTGAACACTCCCTCTCCGTTCAAGCAGAAAGGCAGCCTATCCAAGCAGTGACAGCATTACATGAACCTCATTGGAAATTTTTGGGTCTTAGCCCCTTAATGCCTTTAACTCAAATTCTTGGTTGCATTCATGGAAAATGGGCTCCCCCTTGTGACAGACATCAACACTTAACTGTCCACAAATTTCAGTCAAAGCACTGTTAGTATAGCCTACATTACAGTCAGAAAGCAGTGGAATCAAATCCTTTTGGATTGCTTTTTAAATCGCTTTGTTTGCTTTCTATCACATCCCTTCCAATGCGTCAGAAGAATAATTAAGTTTTTAGTATGTGATGAAATAAAAAGCTTTTACAAAAAAATTATTAAACTAATGCCTGAGTTTGATTGGGAATATAATTTCTAAGAAATTAAGAATACGATTTATGATGGAGAGAAAAGTATCAATTTTGCAGCATTATCATGCTTTCAAAATTGCAGAAACTCTGCATGCTTTAGAGGGAAAAACAACAAAACCAATACATTTCCTTCACTTTTGGCTTCTTTAGATCAAAGGATAACAGAAATTTAGCAAAACTGTACTGCAGAACAGACCCAGTTCTTACAATTTCTAATTTTCATACAAAGGTGCATTAGAAAAAAGTTTTCACTTCTAAAAAACTGCTAAAGAAAGCAGATTCACACTTTTCCAAGATATGTTACATAAAATTGTCTGTAGCTTTAATGCAGTAAGTGTCTTTAGTTTTATTATATCAGAGTTCTGAGTTTTTACAAGTAATATAAGAACTTAGAAATACTTATTCCATGACATGTACATGACTAATAGAGCTAAAATGAATTAATTTTCATTTCAAAAGTATTGACTTGTCAAAGGAAACTGGGGCACTCACCTCCTGTGACTTCACACATAGGTGTGATTGCAGAGTCATCCACTGGTACCCCTGTCATCTGCTCCGATTCTGGTGCCGTAATACCAGGCAAACGAAGAACCAAAGCAAATAACCTCTGATCCCATCGAAAGGGTTCCTTAGTCAACTCGCTTCCAGGTAGAGGGGAATTGAGAGGTAAATGGAGCTGAAAAGGAATTTAAACCTGTGAATATACTGCTTTTTAAAAAAAACAAAGTTCAGGTTACGTAGTGATGGTAATTCACTCTATATAAACACACTTACAGCGATTTAGGTACTGTACATTACAAGCAAGACACCCATCATTTAATCAACACTTCAAACATTTCAAGGCAACATGACACATGAAGCTGAGAGTTACAAACCAAGTGGGAACAACCACTTTTTAAAACTGATCTAAACTTCAGAATCAATAGAACATTTTCTTTAGAATGTCAGCAGCATGAACTGCTTCACTGCAGCGTTCTTTTGTCCAAATAATTTTTTGCAGAACACGCCCATTCTCAGCTCAGTCTTTTCCTCCATTCTTCAAGACAAAAAGCCCAACTGAAAAGGTAACAATAATATAAGTCTCCTGCAGAAGAAATATAACTTGGGGTATAATTGCTCAAAAACATGTGGCTGCCAGGATCACCTACTCCAAATAACTCAGCTTCAACAAGCGAACTAATGTGGTAGTAACGTTATAGAATCAGAAGACAGATATTTTACGTAACTCGGGTATGTTCCACAACTAAACTCATGCCTGTGCATTAAGTGAAAAGCAGAGATTAATATAAAAATCAACACTGAAATGCAAAACTATTTCTCACTTTTAGGTAATAGATAACAATAGTCATAGCTACCGATACAAGGAAGAGTTGCTTGCCATTTGCCATTGTGTTGCCTCTGTCTGGAAGAGCTACACGAAAGTTTTAGTTTAAAATACTGAAGACACCATCCAGGGGCATAAAATACACAGGAGCATTTCTTTTTGCTTCAATTCCCAGAACAGACAGTAAAGAGATTCAAGTTTCAGGCTTCAAGCATGCTGCGCTAAAGGTACAGCAATGCTCAGGTTATTATTTATTAACGACTAACAGCAACAGCCAGAGAGACTAACAGAACATCTAAAATTCCCAAGGCTACTGGTAGTTCTATGACTAAACTGAAACAAGAAAAGAATTAAAAATCAATGCTTTAGCTTCTAAGGGACAGCACAAGGCATTCAGAAGACTCTGCCCTCTCTTTTTTACATCCAGATACCTCACATAGAGATTAGTGGGAAAAATGAAGCATATCAAAACATTCAACTATGGAAGCTCTGAACAGATAGGTTAGACTTATAACAAGTAATTACACGTTTCAGAAAAATTTGACAGATCCCTCACTGATGATACCAGTCAGTACAAGCAAAAGTCTCATTTCATCTGGAGCACTGCAGCCATAAAAGGGGAAAAAAAAAGACCCCAAAGCAATAACTCCAGTGGTACAAACAACTCCAATACCAGCCAAACACAAGCCCAAAAGCTGAAGCAAACTCAAGTTTCTCACTTTCCTTCTCAGGCAGCATTCAAAAATTCCCAATTCTCAATCTCAACTCTATGTTAGCAAAGAAAACCACTAGTCTGTTCCAAAACTTGACGCAAGTCCACAAAAGCACCCATGACAAATTGGCTTCATTTTTAGTTCATAGTGGTCAGTTAAGGAGCGTTCCACAAGCCATTGAAGCAGGTTTTTTTGTTTGCTTGTTTTTAAGAGATGAACTAGAAAGCATTAAAGCTGATTTCCAAACTGGAAAACTCAGTTATTTCTATTTACCTAATTGCAAGCATCTTGTATTGGGAAAAATACATGGGTTTGTATTTGAAAAATAATCAATTTACTGATACAATCTCAAAGCCAGGAACAAACATGACAAACCCACCCTTTGTAACATGTGAGCAAGAATCAGAACACTTTGGACTTTTCAGCGCAACTGATGTTTCCTCCTGAATTTCTGCTTTTGCTGATGCAAGCAGAGAGCACATGTGAGAAGAACACTATTTTCCCCAAATGTTTCACGTGAAATTGGTCAAAGGGCACTCAGCTATGTGCCGGGTTTATTACTGATTTACATGCATGTCTTTCCCCCTTTTACACAAAAGGCCAGCAATGCCTGCTTGGCCAAGGAAACTCAGTTAACAGAATAGCCACGCTCTTAGCAAACAGCCTAGAATCTTGACTGTAAGAGGACTCAATCACAAGCAGTACATCGCCCTCACTTGCAGCTATTATTAAGGAATGCCATTCACCAAACTTCCCTACTTAGATCTGACTGAACAGAAAATGTACTAGCTCTGAAGAGTACATTTCATCTGCAAAACATACCTGTGTAACACCACTGCTTTTCTTCAGGCAGCATATATACATATTCTTTTAATATATATACATTTATATATAAGTATCCCATTGGACCCTGCACCAACCCTATCGTGAGTTCAGTTTATCTCAATCTACAAAACCTTTCTTTGGCTCAGCTGTTTATATTGAGAGAACCCTAATACCGAACAGTACTCAGGAGTAGGCCATTGCGTTATGTACATATTACTACGAGAAACTTTTTCAAACTGTAAGACGGCATGCAAAGCCAACAGCATCAAGTCAAATGTCCTCACTTTCTTTCTCATGGTTTAATTCCAGTTAAATTTAACATCCATGTTACTGGAGAAGTTATAGATTCAAACCAGGCCTAATTTTCCACAGACATTAGTAACTTGGTCTTCTCACCTCCAGTTCCTTTTGGGTTTTTTAACTGGTATTGTATTACCATAGCAACTGCATACCTAGGAGAAAATAGGATGGGCCTAGAAATGTACATCTTGCATTTCATTTCTCTTTCCCCATGCACATTTCAGTATGAAGGCATGCACACCTTCTCCTCTCAGTCCTTCGTATTGGTTGTTGAGAAAAACACAGACTGAACAATTTCAAGGGAGGTTGTTTACCAGCAATGGTCTTCAACATGTCTATATATAATCACACACAAGTGTCCTCCCACCTTAGTACTAAAAAACAGCTGTTTCATCTCAACGCTAGTTTGTAGAAGCACACTTAAACCCTACCATTCCCAAATGTTACAAGATAGCAGTGTGTGCCTGTTCCCTGAGAGGGGTTGGAGGACATTCTGTTACTGAAGAGATCTTAAAGAACCCTGTTATTAGTGAACACATCTGAGTCCTTGTTTCTACACACATCTATGCAATCATAAGAAGCAGCACAGTCTGAAATCCTCAAAAAAACATCAGAAGATCCTAGAAACCCTAGGCTGAATAAAAGCTAGATCAGCATTGGAGAACTCCGCAGTGGCACGGTAGTTGGGCTCTTCTGGCAACGACTGCACATACAGGCTCATACATTACAATGCGCAGCACTAGCACTGCTTAAGCTTTAGCACCCAGGTAATTACCAGCAGCTCCGTATCAGGAAACCTCATAAAAGGTTGTTACACGACGAGATGCTCAACAAAAATATCCATACAGAGACAGTCAGCTTCATTGTCTTCTGTATCTATTTTGTATCACATCTGACATTATAAGCAAATGCAGTATTTCATTCTCAGATGACCAAAGGATGGACGAGAAGACTCAAGCCCAGCTGACAAAACAAGCGCTTGATAGACTGAGAAACTCTACTTAGAGTTAACAATGGTGTTACGGTTTCCTCTTTTTCCATCCAATCGTATGGAGTTATAGAGATAGAAAGCCACAAATTGTTCTTTCATAGGAAATAACTTTAGATCACAGAGAAACACGAGGTCAGCTGAAACACGTCAACGACATGAAACACTTGGCCATTCTGACACTAGTGTTAACGATGAACAACTGCAGACTGAGCGGATAGTTACACAGAATTCACACATCAAGAGCTCTGGGACTCAGTGCCAAATGCTGTGATCCTGGTAACTGCTGCTAACGGGAATAACGTGGATAAGGAAGGATGGGAACATACATCTAATGATATCTGCACCATATTTCTTGCAGAATTTATTTAGAAATCAAGATTTTTAACTAGAGGAACTACGATTAAAAATATTATGGAGCATTTACAGTTCCAGATTACTCTTGAAAGTAAGCAGGACCTTGCCACTTGTTACAGTTGTTACTGCAGGGAAGCAAGGTGATCAACCCTGGGAAGGACCAACATGAAAATGCCAAACAGTTCTGGTATGAGGAGACAAAAAAATCACTGATCTCTCCTGTAAGAGTCTCTTATAACTGGAAGATCAGACAAATGACAGCACACAGAAGCCAAGCAGCATTGCTCATGCTTTTTGTTTGCATAATCATTCATCAGAATGTATCAGTTGGTCAATAACCCAGTTTCTTTCATGCAAACAGGAGTTTACTGCTTCCTCTTAAAACAGAAGGTATGTAGAAGCATTGCCAATGGCCCAGCAGGTACGAAAATGGAGAAGTATGACATTTTATTTCATAATATAAAGAGAAATAAGAGAAATCCCCCCCAGCAATTAAATACTTGCTAAAGAAAAGATCAGGAAAGGGCTAAGACCAAATTTGAGGGATCAGGCCACTGCAAGAGGAATCCATAGCATGAGAGCAACAATTAATGATGGTATTCCACCAGTATGAGCCCAACCCTTCCTCAAGTTATGACTGGGACAAGTGAATCCAGAGAAGAACTTAGTCAACATGCCATGCTGAACATAGAACTGACACTGGCACTTGGCATTGGTGCATTAGAAGTCAGTCCCAGAAGAGACAGGACTGAAAATCCTATTAACTTGTGCTGGTGGAGATGTAATTGCATAGACTGCATCATTTCTGACTTCAGTCTGAGAAACCATGTCCATCAGAGACAAGGTAGTGCTGAATGGGTAAAGCTCTTTATCTGCAAAACCCATATTAAATTCCACAAAGGAACAGGACATCTGTGGAATTCAGCAAGAGCTCTGAGACAGGGTTTAAGCTTGACTGCTTCACTCTAGGACAAATGACAGTGTTCCCGTAGTGATAAAGCTGATTTCATTGGTAAGAATGCAAATGTTCATCTGAATGACAAAGCTTTGAGAAAACCTGTCTCCAGGTTCCATGCTGGCTTCACAGGCTTTCCAAAAACAACGTACTGTCAGTTCTCTTGTTCTGCCAGTTCTCTGGTACAGAAGTTTTAAAAGAACTAAAAATATACTGCCTTAGTTCATGGTAAGAAATTTACACGGGAAGTAAAACCACTGTTGTCATAGCCAGTGGGATATGATCACTTCCAACACCAACTCTGAAAAGCCTCTCCAAAGTCAAACCCAAAGAACAGAAAAGACATTTGAAAGTGACCAAAAAGCTTTGTTATTGAACAGAAGAGCAACAACAGACTTCCTTCATCTCCAGGGTGCTGTTACTGTATTAATTCAGCTTCGTTTCTATGTGTCCAACTTGAGATGTAGCTGTAAAGGACACTCAAGCTACATTAAGAAAAATTTTGATCAATAGGACACATGTTGACAAAAGCAAAAGATCATCCCTGAAATACAGAAGCACCCTTGGACGCTTTGTTCCTCTGGTCTTTGTTAAGGATGTTCCTACCTGTACAGCTATGGCAAAGAAGAAGGAAAAAAACAAATCACATTCATTGCTGGGTGTGAAATATATACCCTGTAAATAAATCCAGAAGAGCACTCAAAGAAACTTGCAGTTTGTCTTGCAGTAAGAGCAGTACTCACTTTCAGTTCCTCCAGAGGCCAATGCCTTTAAATTTGCTCATTTGCCAAGAAATTATTAGTTCATTATCATTAGTAGAGCAGATTCTGCATCTCTAGAATGTAGTTTAACAATCATCACATCATGTAAGTGTCAAATTTGGCCCAATGTCACGATTATAACACTAAAACTCTGGACGTAGTGCACACTTATCAGTCAGCACCACTCATGAGCCAAGGTTATATTTAGTGGGTTAAAGCAGCCACCAGAAAAAGAATTTTCTCAACGTAAGTTACAACAATTTAAAGAAGTGAATGTGTGACGAAACGGTTGCTGACCATAACAAGATGTCTTCTCATGAAGACCAAGGTGCAAAAGTTGTACTCATATTTGAAGGAAAATGACCACAAAAAATTTGCTGGTTATAAAAAAAACCTGACTCTTTCTGTGAGAAAAAGCACTCATGCCAGTCAACAGAGCTTCTTTTACCTAAATCATTTTGGATAAATAAGATGAAAGGAAATGTAACGTAGAATCACAGAACTGTGTACATTAGAAAGGACAAATGAAGGTTATACAGTCCAGAGCCTTCTCATTGCTCAGGGCCTTGCCCAGCTCTGTTTTGAGCATCTCCAATAACAGATTTCACAATCACTGGACAACCTAAGCCAGTGTTCAATCACCCACACAGTGAAAATTTTTCTTCATATCCAGTCAGAATTTCCCAAGGTACAATTTGCAGCTGTTGCCTCTCATCTCAGCCCTGCACATCTCCAAGAAAAGCCAGGCTCCTGCCCCCATTAAGTTGTTGCAGATAGTGGTAAGACACCCTCCACAGGCTTCTCTTCTAAAGGCTGAACAGGCACAGTTCTCAGCCTCTACCCAGGTGTCATTTGCTTCACCCCCTGAGCATCTTGCTGTCCCTCACTCTAGGATGTCAGTGTCAGATTTTACAAGTTAGTCACCTGTCAGCAGGCAAGTTGCTTCTCCTTAGAAAGGACTTACATACCTGAGTGATTACCCCATTGCTCTGAAAAAAATCAAAACAGTATTCTGCTGCTAACAGCACTAAATGTTGTAGAAGGCCTCAAAGTGTCACATGACCCTGTGTTTAATTAACACTTGCTCACTAACAATCACTGTAAATATGAGGCGACTACGCTACTCAGTATTTTGGACCCAATTTTGGACCCAATACCCAATCAATCACTGAAAATAGCTTACTATGTAAAGAAACATGACAGAAGTGAGGTTTTATACAGACAACCTACTTGGTATCATGGATCCAGGCATTCCATTTCATTACTGGCTATGGCTATCAGTTAGTTAGTAGTCCACATAGAATTATGAGGTCATTCAACATTCTTCCTCTAACTTAGACACATCACAAAAACACTCAAATACCACTTTCCATACAAACAACTTCTGTAAGTGCTGTAAGAATGTGATATAATAAGAGTATTAGGAGAAATTCTAGTAATTAATGACCAGTGATGTATGACAAGTTAACCTGTATAGTCAAATGTGGTGTACCACACGGAAAAGTCTGAATCCTCCCCTTAAGCTTTAGGACAGAGCTTTGGAGATTAACCTTTTCCCTGAAAAGGGAATGAGTTTAGCGATTTTTTTGTTGTTTGCTTTTTTAACTACTGCATAGAACGGGCACTGAGCTGGTGAGACCAACCCTCTCCCTAGTGACCTCTTCCATCTTTTCAAGGAAAGTATTAAAAACGGCCAGTAAGTTAAAATAGTTCAGTGCCTCAGCATTTGCTATAGCTCTGAGTTCGCCGTATGTCTGAGCAGGTACTCCAGTATATTAAGATCCAGTGTTTTAAACTGCTCTACAGATTTAATTCGAAATACGTTTCTTCAGGTGTTATCTTGGATTGTAAGGACACTACAGATTTCATTATAATCACTTTAAGAGACCAGTGTGAAGGTAGCACATATTTCACATACTCCCTGGAGACCACATCCTTTAGGAAATCACTACGTTAATTCAGGTCTATACATACAGAATTCATATCTAGACTAGTTAAACACATAGATGCTTTACAGAAATCAGTTTCTTCTGCTAGCATATTTGAAAAGCCATGAACTCCCTGGATAGAAAAAGTGAAATGAGTTTACTGAACAGACCAACAGTTGTACTATATGCTTCTGTCCATGTGATAAGGAAAAAACTATTCAGATTTTTGTACCACTCTTGCATAAAATTATCTCACATTAAAAGAAAAAACATACAAGTTTAAGCTATTCATGAGCATACTTTTGAGGAGTCATTTATGTTCCTGCTGCAAACAGTATTCTACCACAATGTTTAGTACACATCATTGTAAACAGAGGTCAGATCTTACCTCTTCCTGTATCCCACTGGTGGTAGTTAATTTACTTCCATCAGTCACAGTTATAATTATTGCTGGCTCCAGAAAAAAGGGGTTTCGTCCCTAAGGGGAAAAAAGCAATTTCATTTAAAATGTTGTAACAAATTCGTAAGCTTCTATTCACTCACTAAAACACCCACTGATACCCACCGACAAAACAATGAGGCCTAAGGTATTTATTCTCATGTACTATATAGTACAGTGCTATGGGGTTTTAAGTCTTTTTGCAGTTAGCCCATGTAAAAGCTACACACTTCATGTATCTGTATTCAATAAATGCATACAAAAACGGTTAACATAAGACTTCAAGAACAATGTGTACTGCAGTATTCTGGCAAACTACCAGCTGTTTAGAGGAGCAACTGTCTCTTCAAACCAGAGATACTTCCAATTCTTCATATTCCAGGGTTGATTTTATGCGTGTTTTAATTACTGTGTGACCAACTAAAGCATTTGCACACTACCTTGTGATCATGATCCCCATGTTAAGAACTAATACTCTATGTATTAAGAAAAACTCTGACATGAATAGTACCAGTTACGATTTGACCAAGGTGGTTCAATCATGCACGCAAGACTTACTTCAGAAACAAATACTTGAAAAATAGATAAGCTTTCTACATGAATCATTTAAGATATAAACATAGGCAAGGTAAGACATTCTGTAATCCCACCAAGATATTCAACTCGTTTAGCTGTAACAAACTTGGTTTGCTATTGGCACTTTCTTTCCTTACTGCCAGTAAACTAGGAGCTTTCTGTCCCTCCTGAAAAAGAGGATCCTGAAATCATCCATACACATGTCAACTTCAAGCCCAGGTAGTACATTCCACTCTACCTAGGTTAAAGATGGACTGGATAAAAGCCACCACAAGCGTTCATTTAGTGGGTCCCATTCTTCTACTGCCAAGCTTAAGGTCCTGTTTTTCTTCTTCAGAAAACAATAAAGAAAAATACAACTAGACCCACGGTTTGTCTTTATAAGCAGAACTAGACTATCTCATGAATGTTTATAGTTTACTCTAAAAATATGGAGAGAGAACTAATAGGTTTTAAGGAAAAGATCTTTTAAATCAATTTTTAGAACCCATTTAATATAAAAGATCGTCTACTGACTGCGTGCTTATAACAGAAATACCACCTTACAAATTGAAATACATTTGGTGAGGAGTGTTCAGCTTGAAGTGGCAACACCACATTTACAGTGATTCATTTACTATATGCCAACAGAAAAATATAAAAGTTATTTGCTCAATATCTTCTCAAACCTTAGTGAAAATCCTAACATATTTAAAATAGCATAATATTACTACAGACAAAACATATGCAAAAATAAAATTAAACAGTGGAGACCAATCTCTCCCACGAAAGCTATGCTAGTTCACAATCCAATTTAAACAATTACTCAAAAGAATTTAAGTACTCTCAAAAAACACTTAATTTTAATTAAAATTATTTCCTAAGAATATTTAGCCTTATTTAATTGTGAGGAACAGTTATGTTATGTTATTTTGCCAACTAGTAGTTCATGACAACGGCAAAACATTAGCTGGAAGTTAATTACACTGCACTGAAATAACATAGAAAGGAGGGTTTCTAACCGGAGGAAAAGGATATTGTTCTCATCAATACTGAACATAAAAATACTTTAATCTTATTGCTAATAAATGATTGTAAAAATAAATTGACAATTTATAAAACCAACTATTTTAAATTTAGAATGTCATAAGAAATATTCTTTAGGTCAATATTCTGGTCCAATTTAAAATATAAGTATTCAAAATTTAGTCTCTGACAGCCTCTATTATCCAGATAGCTTCATTTTCTTAAACACTTTTGTGTACCTCAGCTATAATCCTTCTCAATTTTACCCATCTAAAATTTAAGCCTTAAATTTAAACACTTTGGACTCAGAATGATTATGAAATTATAAGGAAGGAACAAGAGATTCTAAGCTTGAGCCTCCCCAGGAAAAATGTTTGAGGGAAAAATTACTTCATCCTTCAGTCTATCTTTTATAATTTCACAACCATTTTCCCTGTACAACGGATGATCACCAACATATGAAGTCAAGAATCAACACATATAGCAACATATTTACAAAAGCAAGAGTCTCTTTTACCAGAACAACGCTCACTGGTAGCCAGAGTAACAAGTGATTTGACCCCAAAGACAAAGTAACTCGAATTTCCACATGTATCATCTACAGCTTAACTGTGGAAACACCAGCAGTGCACTGTTGCAGAACACTTCACACTTGTTTTAAGTAATAAGGGAAAGTTTCCCCTTGAAATCTCTTCTTCACTAGCTAGATGTGAAAATGGAGTAATCTTGAGTTAATCAACTCATCAATGCAGCTATAAATATAAATATTATCCTTTCTAGAAAGAATTTATGAAATCAAGTCATGGAGTACACAATTCACCACTGAATTATTTAAAAACAAGTGAACAGAGCTGAGTTCACTTAGCTGCACTTAGGTTCACGGCTCCCTGCAATTTAGAAACATGAAATGAGTATCTACATTCCACCTAACAGAGCAGAAAGATAACTAGTAAATATCAAGGAAGAATTTCAGATAAATGTCTATTTTTAAGGTTTATTATTTTTGACTAAAAATGTCCATGTAAGTAATTCTTAAAGAACACCACTGACTCCTCTGACCCTACTCCTCACTTTAGCTATATGAAGGCATATAAAACCAGTATTAAGTCAGGCATTCCTAAAAAAAACCT
>VZSC01012675.1:718167-734823 GCA_013398225.1 Steatornis caripensis | reverse complement strand
CAAAACTCAGAGATGTTTTAGTAAATTTGGCAAAATTAAATTCCAGAAGATTTTGACTTAACAATTTTTAAAAATAAACTGCAGCAGTTTTGCCAATTACCATTTCAGAACTTCACCTCAATCTAATCAAATCATTTTCTATTGCTCTTCCTTTAGAAACATACTATTAAAACAAAACACTACTTACTTACACATCTTAGAAACATCATATTCTTCAAAATACGTAGAAACACCATTGGCTGTGAATGCACAAGTAGTTGGTTCAGCACAGCTCAATTATTTTAGTTACGCAGTGAAACAGCAAGTGACAGAGCATACATTACCAGCTCTTTGGCAGCTTACAGGTACACTGAAATGCACTGGAAATCAGCTCAGCATACCAAGGTGTAAGTAATAACAAGCCTGTTTACAACTTACTCTGACAACTATCTAATCACCACGAGGTTTCGTTCATTTCAAAAGGAAAATAATCCAGCAGCTAATTTTAGTGTCATCTTACATTCCCACACAGGAAAGTCAAAGATAGAAAGTGTAAAACCCTGAGTTCTTAAAGTAAGTAGGGTAAAGATCAACTTGGTCTCAGCATCGATACCTTGGGAAACCTAAGGGCACCACTCACAATTTAAGCTAGCATTATATAGGTCTACTCTAACAAGCATACAAGCAAATATACTTCTGTTCTCATGTTATCTGTTTTCAGACAGATTATAACCACCAATAGTGGATAAACACTGTAGAGTCTAGAAACTTAACTGCTGTATTTGAACTGTGGCAGTTTGAGTCTCAATTTACTACTAAGGCTACAGTAAATTGAAAAGCATTTTCAAGTTTTATTTTAAAATCTTATTTTAAATAATTTGCTTATAAACCTGCATTTTGGAAAAACTAAATATTACTTATTTTTCTAGCTGCAGTGGCAACTAGCTCCCACAGGGACTTCAGCTAATTGCATCATGTAGGCAAATTGGCTCATTTTGTATCCTTTTCAGTCCAAATAGCTGCTAGAGTCATCTGACTGCAAATTCTTTTTAATAATACGCTTTTCCTTCTGAAGGTTCCTAGCAGCGGTGAAAAAAGTACTAATGAAGAAGCACCTAAGGTTTTAATTGCTGATCATACTATTCAACCACCAAGTACAACGTGGTGCAAGAGGGTTTTGTCATTCACCTACAATCTGCATTTTCAAGGGCAGATATGCACCAAGGAGACAAAAAAACCCACACACACCACTTCTTGGAAGAAAGTTTTTAAAAATCAGCATTGATACCAAGGCAAGCTTGCTAGGCTAAAACGGAATGAGCAAGATACTCAGAGCCTTAAAACTAACTTAACTGTTACACAACACATTCTTTTGAACAATTTGACAGCTTCACAACCATTTGTTCCAAATCACAAAGAAACTCAGCCACACTGGTTGCCGTTTCTTCAGTCTCCAACTGAAGTAGTTCTGTGCTCAGTTAATACAAATCACCTACAGAGCTGTGAGAACCACTGAGCTCCCCACAGCTCACACAGGGTCACAGTAAGAGGCACAGCCAGCTCACCCCAGCTTGCATGATGTTCTGAGAGGGAGCCTCAGATCAAGCAGAAGTGTATCAAATTATCAAGACACATTATTGTCTGGTTAAGGTTCTCAAAACTAAGAATTCACTTTCTCAGGCAAGTAAGCTGAGCAATGAGTTTCAGCATGACTGGTTAATACATTCATGGATTTTTTTTTCTTCTTCAAAGTGTACAGGTAAAGCAATTCAAGAGCTATTGTGACCTTTAGATGTGCAAGTATATAATATTACACAAGCAGTAAGAGAAAATTGATTTAAGACTACTGTTATTTCAATAAACACATTTAAATATTAATTTCAGGGTCAGAAATGTTGACAAACTTAAGAAATAGCTGAGGTAGAAACATGACCAAAAAAACCGCAAAGTCAGAGACCAAAAATGACATGTTCAACAACTAGCTACTATAAAAAGAAATAAGTATTTAGTAGTACAAAAGCTTCATGCCCAAGAAAGGCTAGAAGTTGAAAATAAATGCAAACTGAAATAAAGCACGTATTTTTAACAGAGCACATTACTAATCACTGGAAAAAACTCATTTTCAGATTACAATCAAATGTCTGAAAGGTACGCTTTCATTCCAGTAAATCACAAAATATAACATTAGTCACACGGCACATCCACCATACATTATATTACCTCAACAGAACCTTTTTATTTTCAGAAGTATCAGCCCTAACTGACAGTAAATTCAGTCATCTGACCAGGAAATACAAAAGTGCACTATCAGGTTTTTTTATTCAGTCAGGTTTTTTAGAATTTAAAAGGTCAAGATTCTCATAAATGCTCATGAGAATCTGTGAGCAACCATTGTTCAAAAACAATAGTTTAAAATGAATTCTAGAAGTCAGAATGACAGCAAAATTATTAGCTTTAAAGTTGTTGGGGGTTTTTAACAGATAGAAGCTTAAAAAATACCAAAACACTGGGCTTGAATTTCAACAATGTAAAACAGATGGTCCAAATCCATCATAGCTTTCACTTACTTATTGTATCTTAGGAACTTCAGTTACACTTTAGCAAAATCATGAAATGTCCAAAAGACTAATTTAACATTTATTAGAAACTTTCCCCTTCATTGCTCAAAGCAGAACACTATCAGTCAAGTACACAGAGATATTTAACAGCTGCTCTACGCTCTGATAGTCATCTACATAGGAACTGTAGCACCTCGTGCAATTTCTTGCTTGTCCCACTCGCATTTTCAGCAACGTTGACTGTTTTCTATTATCCCTGCAGAACCAAGCAACATAGCTGTGAAGACCTATAGAATCAATTGTATTTTATTCATTCACACAATTGTTGCCCAAGTCACAAACACAGTTGAATACACTGGCATCATAGTAGTATTTCAGTGAATTCATAATTGGCAATATATAACTCTTCACAAAACTACTTTGCACATAAGACTTTTCCAAACGTATGTTGACATGCACCATAATCACGCAAATGTATGTATACACTATAGTACTCGGGAATGAATATGCTTTCTACTTCAGTAGATTAGTAAATTGTTTCCTAATAGTTGATAAGAAGCAAAACGTCTTTAAATGGAAGCTTTCCCAGTTGAAGCTATGCTGCATACCATACAATTACTATTTAGCACAAGCACACTATGCAACTCTGCGATCTATCTGAATGCAAGGAAGAATACACTGGGGGGAAAAAGAGCAAAAAAGGCAGTCAGGTTCTGCCATAACATTAGCTTTGATAAATCTGACTTCTCACGGGATATGCCACAAGAGCTCCATGATTCTGTGGCCAGACTGAAAAGCACAGCACCTCTGAACTGCATCGTGGTGTTATCTAAGTGACTGAACCTGCATGATAAAAACAGCTTTGAGACCAAATTTAAGTTTACTTGTTATGGTTGTTTTAGAATAGAAACTGACCCTACAAATGGAAACCACTTAAGTGTCAGAAAGACTTCTGTGATTTCAGGCTGAATCAGGAAGAGCTGAAGAACATACTGGAAATCTATATGGGATTAAGATCTCTGACAAGCCAGGCTTCACACACAAAGAAAGTTGCTAACTCATCTCTGTTTTGCTGTCCATAAGATTTTTATATATTCCCTTGATGCTGTTGATGATTCAACAGATAATGCAGTTTTGCAGTGGTAGCAATTCTGTTTTACTAGTAGATGATCAGATATTTGTATAGCAGATACATTTCAAGATTGCTTTGAGAAGCCTCAGAAGAAAGTTCAATGAAAGCTACACTAACCAGTTTGAGTTTTACGCAGGATACAAGTGTTTTGAAGTCTGTTATGAAGTTTAAGTCATAAAAGAAATTTTAATAAAAAACAGCGATCTCCCTTAATGCCTGATTAATGGCAAAGATAGACGCCAGATCAGTCACAGACTGGAATCTTGTGAAACATAATGAAACATTATTCCAGGAATTACACTACCACCAAGAAAAAATGCCCAGTGTTTTTCTGAAAGGGCTGCAGGACAATGGGAGAATTCTTACCATTAACTCTAGTTCACAAACATCTATAGTACGGACATACATCATCTATCATAACACTGAAACCTTTCAGCTCTCCCTGCAGTATCCAGGACAGGAGAACCTCCCCTTCAATACTACCTCACCCTCAAAGACAGGTTTTAGGAAGAACACAGGTAAATTAGTCACTTGTTAAAGGTACCTTGAGTCCCTTACTACACCCAAAAGAAGAAAGCTCCACATCTTGAAGGAAAAGCAACTACCATCAGAAATAGAGATGACAGTAGCAGGTTTTAGAAGCTCAAAGTGTAGTCCTCCACAGTCCCAAGAACCACAAAGATCTAGTTCCTCTGTATATGAAACAATATACACACACGGGACAGGTAAAAACAACAAATCACTTCGACTCAGGGAAAGAAAGAGGTTTGACAAATGCTGAAGGAGTCTTTGCTGAGACCATGACAGTAACTATGCAGTATGAAAACACCAACTCTCAACACCACCACTGACTCTCACGGTTTTCATTGTAGTTTTATCCCCATAAAAGGGACTTTTATAAATTTATGTTTGGCCAAAATAGCCTACCAGAGAGTACCTCACCTACGTAAATGTGTATTTTTACTTTGTAATTGGAAAACTAACCAGCAGAGGGGGCAGAAGATAATAAAATCTATCCTTGTAGGAGGTCACTGAGTAACAGAGATAAACATGAGGCATGTTCTGTTATAATACTATCTCAAAACACATACAAACAAGCAAATACTTCTTTTCTAAAACTGTGTATGCCTAAAAACCCCTAAGCGATTGCACAAAGTACAACAACTACAAATAAGAAGTAATCAGTCACTAAGCCCTAATCTCTTGATCTGTTTAATTCAACAGTTAGTTCATGGTTTCTGACATCAGGGACAGCACATACTATCATTCCACTCCCATTTTTGCTGCTGATTGCCCATCTTCTGGAAGGCTCAGCCACAAACATTCAACAACCCTGCCCCACCCCCACACCAACACAGACACACTCACTTTTCTTTTGAAGCTAAAAGAGAGAATACTATCTCAAATGATTTTATCTTTTGGAGAAGAACTTAAAAACAGACTTTTAAGAAAGTCTACTAGAATTTATCATGGTCAGAACTCATGCTTCCATTAAGTCACCATCTTTTCCCCCATGGAAATGGAAAATGCTGTTCCAGCAGTCATGGTTTCTCCTGCACTCATTCAGGCTCTGAAAGTCAAGGTATCAATGGCAACGATGTTGCAGTAAGGATGGCTACCAAAAAAAGACCCTTCCTCCATGAGGTGAGGAGATTCCAAAACCTAAATTTGGCTGTGTACAGCTGTCCTTCCCCATACACACTACAGCAAGGTTATTACAGGCAAAGTAATTTTTCAATGGTCTAGATAATTCTTGAGTTAAGTACACTACAAATACTTAAGAATTACTCCGATGCTCAAGATACGCACTAATCATAGTTTCTTATTTAGAATGTCTATGGAGGATTACAAGGTAGCTACATGGTTTTTGCTTCATCCCTTATTGGCACTACAGATTAGCAGTGGATAAAAGGATTTTTGCACACACAGTCAGGACATTGATTCAGCAGTACAACTGAAGCTTTCTGTATTTCAGGTGACTGCAACAAGTGAGTTGCAGGTTTAAACAAAAACAACAAAAAAAAAGGTTTTCAAAGAGGAAGACAAGTGCAACAGCAGACTTTTGCTAAAGCTGAGCCAGAAATTAAACTCCTCAGCATTACAGAATATACGTATGAAGGCAGCATTCTTGAAACAACTGCTATCTCCATAACAGGCTACACACATTCCGCTTAATAAAAAGAAATTTAAGGTATCCAGAAAAATAAATGGGATAAAGGCAATTTGCTCCTCAGTATTTGCTCTTAAACTTTTTTTTTAAAAATAACCATTTATGGCTTCAATTAACTATTGACACTCCAAACATATGTCATCTTACAATTGTCCTGCCCAGTCTGGAAGCCCTACAGCAAAAATCGAAGATCCAGTCAGATATCACTTACTATAATTAAAAACACCCCAAAGACAAAACAGCTATCTGAATTGCATAAGCAGAGAGACACCAAATCTTTTGTCCAAAAATAAAAAATCATAGAAATATAGTTAAGCCTATCCGCTGCTTGCTTTGCCTGAGCTAGCAAGTTTGAGTTCTGTAGGCAACGATTTCATTGCATATCCATCTCGAAACGTGCAACGAAAAACTTCTCTGTGCTTAGTATCATTTTTATAGATGCTCATAACTTTGCACATTCTGAGTTCCCAAGCCTGGCACTAAATGTACTGCTTAAAGACTGTTTAATTGCGCAACTTCAGTCATTTTGGAATTCTACTCAAAATGTTTGTGTTAAGAATAAAACCAAAATTAACAGCAAGAAAATGAAAAAAGCAACACAAAACAGCCTGAAAAGGAGATTCAATGCAAGAGATGATAATTTTGGAATATAAAATCTCCATATTGAGTAGCGTACATGTGAAAACAGAAGCGATGTGTGTCAAGGAAGCATTCTTAGACTATGTTCATACTGAACCATAAAGGAATGATGAATACATGGTAGGATTTACTAACACAAACAAAATCCTAAGATACATTGATGTCTACATGTGCCTAAATCACAGAGTTCCCAAACATTACTAAGTCACAGAGTTTCAAAAAACACCAGTTTAGTACAAAGGTTTGTCCTGTTTCTTTCAACTAAGAATAAATTTAATTGAGTTCTAAATAACATATTACATAAGTGATAACTTCTTGATTAACTTCTAAGTGCTCCAATTTACATGAGGTCCTTGGTAAGTTTCAAAAACAACTCAGTCCTTGAATCTTTCACAATTTATGACAATTACTTATTATGTGACATTCTCACAAAAAAAACCCAATCCATAGAATGGACTTCATATATCGAGAATTCCAGCAAGTAACTAAACAGTGAAGAACAGCATTGAAATGAAGAACAAAAAGCCACTAAACATTTCAAACATGTAAGCACTGATGTGACAGATATATGACAATATCAAAAAGGGAAGAATTTTAACTTTTCCTTACATTAAATTAATTGAAATATATAAGCAGCAAAGCAACTGTGATCACAACTTGTACCTTATTTTTAAGGTACTGGAAACTGTCCCTTAAAAAAGAAGCACTTTATCAGTTAGTTACAGATTAGTACATGAATCACTACTGGAATCATCTGAAACTGGTTAAATCAACCAACAAATCCTGGTGCTTTCCAAAGTTATTTGCCTGAATATAGTAAATGCTAAAAATAAGTTATATTTGAGCTTTTATTAGCTTTTTTAAAAAAAGCTAAAATAATAATCCACACCAAACATAACTTTAAAGTCAGCCCCAAAGTATCTGCGTTTAAAGATTATTCTGGTCATATTTACTAAAAATATTTCTGAATGTTTTATTCAAAATATAACTGACCTTGTCAAGCCCTGGATCAAGTCCCTAATTACTGCAGCCTTTCTGCTTCATAGCAATGACTTCACATAGCTGGTCCTGGCTCAGTCAGTGCAATTCACAGTGCTAAGCCAGGCCTCTGTTCTCCATATACTGGACAAGGGTAGTGAATTTCACAGTTGCCAGAACACTGAGTGGGGAAAACACACAAAACCAAACCAAAACACCCCCAAAAAATGAGGGGAAAAGCCAAAGAGAGTTGTATACAAAATTCTCCCTACCTTTTGGGGGGTTATCAATCCAGAGCACTGACATGCTCACTAAAAGCAGCTTATTGACTCATGAACGTGAGACAATTCTTCTGAGTACCTGCCCCAAGACTCCCCTCACAAGTCTCTCCCAGAGTTTATCACCATGACCATTCTGTGACAGCAGGAGAAAGTTAGCTCTTTTAAAACACATTCTGAACCACTACAGTTCACAGTCCAGTTTATTAAGGATCTGAATCAATCACTGATTTATTTTACTACACGAAGTCACATTCACAACTTGAAGCAACTTTGGCACAACTACAAGCACATGAGAGGCCACAAATTCAGGCAGCTAAGCTGGATATGCCTTACATACAGTGATGCATACAATCAAGTCAGCATTCTGGGATTCAAAGCCCTAGTGAGGGCGTATTGGTGGAAGAAAGGGATGGCCACTTTTCACTCGTATTCTGCATGCTGAGCATCAAAAAGAATGTCAGTGCCCTAAATTGATTCCAGTGACAAATATTCTAGATTCGTTCAATGTAGCTTTTTGGCTCAAGAAGACATTGACAAAACACACAGTGTATTCCGGTAATTTATCCCCAAATATTATTACTGGATGAAATCAGATTAACAACCTGCTAACCACAAGCAGCAACAGTTACATGTAGACAGAAAAAAAAACCCTATAAATTAAAGGAAATGGGAGTGGCTACACTGAGGAGACACCAAACATGATTATTCAGGTGAAAGTTTCCCGGCCAAGACAACAACAGGACATGAACCATTATTTTCAATGCATATGTCCCTGAACCACTGTCAAAACCGCACACTAGAGACCTCATCTGCACTGTGGTTCCTGCCAGACCAGTCTTCTAAGAGACCTCCAATGTTAAAGCAATGGAGGTATGTCAGACACAATCAATGCTTATTTATCTGCTATTCTAGTTACCTACAACTGTAGTGCTGCAAGATCCCCACTTGCCACCCATATTAGAATAACTAGAGTAGAATCAGATTTTGACAAATCCTCTTGTCCTCTTATACAATCAGAAGTCTTATCTATTCAGTGTCCCAATCATAGTAATTCAAGGTTCCCGACTAAGGTTAGTATCATATCTTGCAGCCAGCAACTTCTTACCTGTCTATTTTAATTCAGCTGTAGGCACTAACCTAGTTTCCCCACTGGAAAAATTTAGGCTTAAATCTATAGTAGAATGTAGATTTATGTAAGCTAGGGCAAATTAATTAACTGAGGCAGAGATACTACCTCTAGAATGAAAGCAACAGGTGCTTAGATAATAGATACTTGATTTCTCATTAATATAAGTCTGAAATTGCCTAAACAATACATTTTTGAAAAATCTAGTCCATTAGGGGCCAACATTATGGTACAAGAGTGATTAAATATATCCCTTCCATCTTTTTTTTTTAATAAAATATACAGGCAATAATAAAGAACCTGAAAACCTGTTTGCTGTCAATATTGAGAATTATAATAGTAAAAATATGCTGATACATAGAAAATACTTCATGAACATGTGACATCCTTTGTAGACATCACAGAAATATACTACAGGATCATCAGAAAACTCTTATGGCTCACAGGCTAGTCCAGTTTAAAAAAAAAATCTTTTAATACATATGAAAGATTTATCCTAAATACAATATAACCTTTAGCTCCTATCTGCAGTATTAGTTTTTCTTTAAATGAGACTGGTCTACACTTCGGTCAATTAAAATTAGCACCATAATCACACAATGCAAACTGAGCATTTGATAATGCGTTCTGCATTAGCTAGATACTACCGCTCACAAATTATATGAAATTCCAATCTGTTGCAGAAACAACAGGCAAAAACAACTTGGAAAAAAAGCCAGACTATACCATGCTAAAAATCACAAGATGAAGTGGAAACATTAATACATTCTTCAAGTGCGAGATGTAGATATAGGAATATTCTATGAAGTAAAAGACTCACTATGTTGTTAAAGGTACAAAACGCACTACAAGAAAAAAGCAACAGCAAGCGACTCTCAAGCAACAGTCATACTTTCAACCAAGCCTCAGTTGAATTAAAATTCAGACACATACACAAATAACAGTTCTTCCCTTTAAGCTTCAGAGATACAGACTGTCTACAACAGAAATCCAAGACTGAATGCAACTATTCAGTAAGAAAAGTGAAAACAAACTTAAAGAGAATAAACATAACGAGGGAGACACTGGGGGGAAAAAAAAATAAATACTTGTGTTTCACAAGATAACCAAACTCCTGGCTCTATATCTGTATGTATTTGCTTTGCCTCCCAGACAACTGTCTGTGATTAAGTGCAAATACATTTCAAAAAGACAAGAATACTTCAACTATGAGACATGTGCCTTTAAGCATCCAAATAAGAAAGCTAGTATATCTATTTGAACAGGTCATTATAGTCTCCTTAAACTGTTCCAGATAGAAAGTCAAGCCAAGAGAGAGAATTTTGGTGCTCCTAACTGTCCTCAGACTTTCTCTGATGACTTTTTAGTGAATTCAAGAATATCAGCCAGAGACAGACATCTGCATCATCTGCTTAAGCTTTGGCAGCATGACTGTGCTCACCTGACCTCTAAAAATCAAAGCCACAACAAACATGTTATGGCACTGCCCCTTCCAAATCATATTTTTTGAAATAATGAGCACTTAAAGATTCAAAGGGGTCAAAGCATATTTGATATTCCGAACACAAGGAAGTATCTCACATCTTTCTGCTAGTGAAACAAATTCATGAGATAATTTTCATCAGAAAAAATACTACGTGTAAGCTTATTTTAACTTTTAATTTCTTCTTTAAAAATATACCTGATTAGAACTTGACAAGTGATTTTAAGAATACTTCAGTTTGACATGATTACTACTATTGAGACTTTCAGCGAACTTTGTTGCTGCAAAGCACACAGTTCCACCTCACAATCTGAAAACACACTTGCAACAATGCATGCCATAGCTTTCATTAAAGGATACTATAAAGCAAAACTAAGTAAATATTACAAACATTTCCAGAACAGACAAGGTGGCATGCTTAACGGTTACAGCCTAAGAAGTATGAACTGGAAGCAATATGCTTAATTTCATCATGTAAGAGGCGAGAAAGATTGTCTTTCACCAGCACTTCACATACAGATCTTTGACATTAACAGGCACGCAGGTTTACATTAAAACCATTTCTATTCCACAGAAAACAGGAGACTCTTAAGAAATCCTTTCTTACATGTATTTCTGCCATGACCACGCTTAAGCTTGCTATGCTGTTTTCTATTGACTGAAATTCTCCCATTTGGTTTTGTTGGGGAAGGGGGTAAAAAAAGAGAATGGGAAAGCTGCTCCAGAAGCGCAAACCTCTGCCTCTACCAACATGAGAAGCAAACTGCCTGTGCAACTATGCCAGCATGACAAAGCAGGAAATGCTAACCTAAACTTTGGTTCCAAATTTGGATGCACACTCAACACAGGCCGCTCCAGTGCTGTGTTTATGACGCCAGAATGGCAAGACAGAATTCATGTTTGAAGGATTTTGACTTCTGAAAGCAAGGAAATCAAGTAACAATCATCAAAAACCAACTGGAAATTAAAACTGCTCAACAATTTAAAGAAAACAGAACGTATCACTGCAAAAGCATAAAGTATGCAATGTTAGGGGACAGTATTTCATGTGTGCGTGATTGCCATTTTCTTTTTAAGCTGAGCAGATCTTAGACAAAGACAAGCACATAAGCAAGGATTCAGTCTACAAGGTATGACTTAAAAACAAAGCTGTCATGTGCCAACAAGCACAATTAGACTTGATCTCCTTGGTACGCTACTTAGACATATTTGGATACTATGGTATTTAAGCCATTATGGCAAGACACGCTGATGTCTACAGACCAACACTAAGTTTTGCTGTGTAATTACATCAGCAATATTGCTATTGTAGCTACAAATGGGTCTAACCATGTACTTAGAACTATAAAGCAGCAGTTAACCTAAGACTGGATTGTTTGATGGTCATACAGGGTATGAATAAAGCCCTTGGAAAAAAACCAACAAACCAGATGTGTTTAAAAACAATGCCATTATATGCAGGACATCTTCCAACTTCCAGGTCAGAAATAGGTCTTTCCAGGTCTTAATACATTTTTTTAAGTTCCCAAAATATTCTTAATCAGTTGAATTCCATTTGGATTTCAGTTTGGTTTAAAATGTCTTAGTTGTGCTTTTCTATGCATGTGAAATGCACTGCACCAAAAAAGGCTTTCACCAAGACTACGCAGTCTGGTAAGTCATCGCAACAGTGTTTCTTGTGTTAGTCTAAACCCAGACGGCACCTTATTCATCACTGTGAATGAAAAATACCTATCCCAAGTCCACTTGTATTACAGAAGAATTATAGTTGGCTTTTCTGTTTCAAAACAACTACGTTAGCGTGTGCTTTTGTTACATCAAATTTGTTTAAAAGCCAAACTCAACTCTGAGCCAGTTTTACCATATCAATAATAATTACGATGCTGAAGAATATGTGCAAGATACTGTAGTGAGATCCAAAGACCATAAAAAGCTTATGTTATTGAAAAGTGCTGTGGCTAGAAACAGTATTAAAATGAAATTTCACCCTGAAAAAATTTGGAAAAATACCTTGTGATACATCAACTCAATCATTTTGAAATCCACTCAGATAAGTACATTTTATCCTCTCAAACCTCATTCTATGCAATACTGCTGAAAAAAATAGTAAGATACCTTCACTATGCAAATAAGAATAGGCAATGTGAAACACACGGGGTATCAGAGAACCACAGCTCTAGCAATTTGAAACATACATCCGACTCAAGTTTTAGTAGTACTGTGCTGGTCCTTCGCATGTGAATATCAAAACACCATTGACAGACGTTTTACCTACCTTAGACTCAGAGCTCAGTCTTAGAAACTTCACTACAAACTGCAAATAATTTAAGTACATAGATGGTTCAATTCAACCATTTGCTTACGTTTTTGCTGTATTATAATAGCTACAGTTTTCATATTTTGTTTCCACAGAAAGAGAAACACATCTATTAGTATTTAACCTTTCCATCAACTGTAACAAGCTGTACGTTTGCCTCACTCATAACTATTCAGTTAAATTGTGACAACACATGTACTGCTCAACAAGCCATAGCTGTAAGATTCAGAAGTGTATTCCAAGAAGACAGAATCTGCTAGGAAAAGGCTTAGTATTTCAGACTACCTGAAACAACTGAGAAGTTGAACTGCAGAAAATATGACAAAGAAATGAAGTAGCTAAGTGCAAACAGGGCTAATGAAGTACAATGTTTTGTGTGATACAACAGCTAACCCTTACTGAACTTAATGTGTTTAAATTGCTTTCTTCCTGAAGACATCCAAATCCTGTATTTTTTCCTAAGCTTTCTATAAAAATGCAGAAGGTGAAGAGGCCCACTATTTTTAGCGAACACTAAAAGCTGACACACGATTTGAAGGTTCGTTCTTCTGTTATCATAATCAGCACAAAGCATACTACACAGGGAAAAAACTCTATTATTGGACTCAAGCAACATTTTATCAATCTGAAAGTGCAGTAAAAATTAGAGGAACCTTAAAATACGTGTTCTTTCCAACATCTTTTGTTGTTGACAAAAGCCTTCAGAAAAATGTGCATCTAACAGCCCTAGGTAAGACAAAGGGTTTATAAAGACATACCATAGCATTAATATCAGAAAAAGCTTATGGAAAAAAACTTGCAGGTTCTTCATGCTCTAAATGTGTTGACAGTGTTCCTTTAAGATCTGAATGTGAGACACTGTGACCAGCTTGTAAAGCTGTAACACTTGGTAACTCAATCTTCATGAGCAACTGAGTCAGTACTTATTTACTGAAAAAGTAATATGATAAATACTCAAATTAAAAGTCCAAACATTGATATTGCAAGAAAATATGAAGCAGGAGTTTTTCCTCAATTTCAGAATGACCATTCAGCCATCACTCTTGTTCAGGATGTCAGCTGATGGAGAACTCTGGTCTACTCCAAAAGAAGTCAAGTATAGTGAGTCACACTGCCATTTAAACAAACAGTTCATATTCAGCAGGGGAACAAGACATCATGCCATTGGATGACATAACCAGACAAGCCCACCAAGTTTGTATCCCGTCTTGTCATTTGTACGTATAATAAAAAAATCTGGTTTACGATTCAAGTGAAACAAGCGGATCTTTGCAAATATCCTAGAAGCTTGTCAATACACCAAAAAACAAGTACGATAGTCAAAAGATGTTAAGCCAGAGAAATTTCCCAGAGAAAAGCTTAATAAAAGTTTGGATTTATTACTTCACGTAATACCACACCTAAGATCATCCAAATGTTGCTTTTTTGTAAAATTATCTTCTCCTCCCACTCTAAGATCATCATTCTTCAAACATCTTCCTGCTATATTTTAGTTAACTACTATTTTATGGTCTTAATATTTGTAGCTGCTTTTAAAAAGTGAATCAGCACTTCATCTTCTGAGTGAAAACTATTTCAAATGCAACTGACCATTCTAATCACTTTTATTATTCTGAATTTGTAAGTTTCTCATACCATGTATGTTTAAATACCCATTTATCTTGAGCAAATTTTAGGTAGTAGACACAAACAATAGAAGGTTGACAGGATAACAGGACATAGTGCTCAAAGGCCAATGTGAAATTGAGGAAAGTTAACTGCCCTGGATCTCGTCCTGCAAGGAGAGAAGGACCAGTTAAGTGCTCCGGAATTTGATCTGATTTATGAGAAAACACTACTTCCATTAGTAGAGCCAAAATGGGAACCTGTGACTTCAGCAGCAGATGATCTGGCACTTGCAATATATTCATCTATTTTTGCAGACACTAAAAAGAGGTGGAATTTCTATTTAGTCACGTGACTGCACATGTGAACGTCTCTTCAACAGCCAGCTCCACATGTGGAACACAGAAAAAAACATGCATAAGCAGGAGTGGGTTCAAGCCCAGATAGAGACTTGTAACCAAAACAGATCAAAGTCATCGCTCCACAGACAAAAGAGCAGCTACTTGCAGTAACGAACACTACTAGTGAGTCAAAACAGTCATGACAACTCAATTGCCCACTTGCTTGAGTAGTTGAGCACAGCTGGCTCACTTAGAGCAATTTATTTGACATGGGTTTAATCAGAATGTCGTAATTATCAATAGCGATGGGAAACAGCAAGTATTTCGTGTGTGTGCCTGCAGTGTCAAGTGTTCAAAAAAGCTTTGTATAGCTCATGTAACTAAACAAAAACATCAGAAAATGGGAAAGATTAGCACACAGATGCATATAAGAAGACAGCAGATGGTAACAGACAAAAAAAATAAGCATGCGTGGAACAGCACTTTAAGTTTCATCACTAAACTGGCATTTTAAAAATGTTTAGGCTCACTTGATCACCTAGTGGCAAAGCCATACAATGCAACATGAGAGAGAAATTTCCTTCCCGAACAAACATGGCATGTTATCACATAGACTCAGCTCAGACTGCAAAGGGGAGGGGGAGAAAGGTGACTTATTTTCACAACACATTCCCATGTTAAATACCAAGAGCAGTAACCAATCCTCAGATAGTAGAGGGAGCATTACATGAGAACAACAAACGAAAAGGGGAGGTCCAAGTTAGTACGTCTCATGTGAAAAATACCCTATGTGTTTTGCCCAATACTAATAATGCTCTGCATGTGAAATGAATCCAGGGTTTGATCCGGCATCAGAAAGAACTGGGTACGCTTCCAAAAGCATGTGTTTAACCTAGACTTACTGTCTTTTAGCAACTCCTACTACTAAGCAAGAGAATGCTGACCCACCCCAAAAAGAAGTCCTGCTTTAAAGGGACAGCTGCAATAGACGTTAGAAAAGCACAGCTTCTAAGGGCTCTCATACAACAGGCAAGTTTATAAAGACACAGGTATGCAGAGAAAAGCTGTAGTGAACTCTTTGGAAAGAAAGGCTTCTTCAGAAGTTGTACTCTTTTGGAGACGCAGTGTTGTTAGAAAAACGGCTCATCTCCCGAACTGTACTTAATTGATTATACAGCACTGTACAGAGAAAGCGAAGTTTTCACAAGCCCACCAGGGTCACCAACTAAGGTTCTGACACATAGACTCGATTTTAAAAAAAAGACAAAATTTAAGTGAGGTCAACTTGGAGGCTACATCACAGTTTAAAAACTGATGAATAACCGAAGTTTAAAAAAAAAAGTTGGGTGCCAGACTGTAGTCAGCGACTGCATTTCTTCAAACTATCTGAGCTCTGCTTACTTTTGAAGGAGCCCCCACATTTCATGAGTATTTCATGAAGACGCCACTTTGGACAACTGGCTAACTGTTGTCTCTGGAAATTTTGTGGTTTACGATTTTTCCACCTATTAATAGTCAACCTACCTGCCCATAGTTGTCTATGCCAGTTACTAATCTATTTAAGTTTAATAAATCAAAAGCTGTCCTTAGGGACTGGCCAAGAGTCGTAAGTCCTTCAGCTTGAAGGTTTTTCAGTTCATTCATAAACGTTGCATGGTTTTCCTTCCAGCCAGCCTGAAAAGAGAAACGTGAGAAGACTTATTCTACAGATACGAGCTTTACTTTCCTGTTAGGCTACCTTGCGCCTTCCTCGCCGCACGCAGCTCACTACAAGTGCTAACAAAACACCTCGGAAGTTACTAATGTTTAGCGTCGTTCCATAAAGCCTGAAAATAGGTACTTCTCTTAAACCTTAGAGCTCCCGATGTATCAAATGAAGATTTTTTGATTTGTTCCACAGGGCAAATTTCTGTGAAGTCACCGATGCACAAGCCTTACAGCTATTCACACCGCTCTCCCACTGACCTTCCCAGGTGGAAGTCGACTGCGCTCTGAAGCGACCTCCAACAGGTTCACCGTCCTGTGTCATGTGGGCCCACCGCCCCCC
>VZSC01012675.1:626951-709896 GCA_013398225.1 Steatornis caripensis | reverse complement strand
CTCCTTCCCCCTCTCTCTCTCTTTCCTTCCCCCGTGTTTCTGTCCTTCTTCTTGAACTTACTGAGATACTGGTAGCAGCAGTCCACTTGATTCCTGCTCACACCCAAGTGCCCAGGGAAATACTGGTACAGACTTCCCAGCTTCCCTCTGGCCCCCCAGGCCATGAAGACAGGAGTCGTCCTCTGCATTCACTACAACAACAGGGCTGAGACCTTTGCTTACTGTGCTGGAGAAAAAAAAATTCTCTCTTGTCAGCATGGCCAGAGATAATCATTTGATCTATGACATAGTTTGAGAGAGATCATTTGTAGCAGTGCACCCTGGCTTTGTTTAGCTTTCTCTTCTTGCAGCTCTGGTGAAAAGCTCCTGTGTGCATGGTAAGGGATTAATGCAGTCCTTCACACAAATACCTGCAACATACAGTGTTGCCATGCAAGCTCTCCTCAGGATGACAGGAAGAGAACTAGGATATTCTTCCCCCAACTACACCACTTTTAAAATAATCTTTCAGATAGCTGTTACATCCCTCCCCGGGAAGCTTTCCTGGGGCATCAGTGCCCTGCCCGTACCCGCTGACCTGTCACTGTTCCAGCCATTTCTTTTCTTTGTTCCTCCAAGCATTCCTTCTTGCCTACACCAAGTTTCAGTAGCCCCGGAAATCATATGCTTCCCGAAGCACCGGACCCTCCCGCACATTTCATAGCATAGCAACATAACTCCATTACCATGGATCCTAGACACAGGCGTGCAGAATTTATCTAACTAATCGAGCAGCTAAGGGACACCAATTCCAGCTACAGTCACTGCAAAGTATAAAGCAGTTACAGCTAAAAGATACTCTACAAGCACTTCCCAGGGAGGCAAAACAATGAGGTGTATTTTTCCTTTTTTTTTTTTTGCCTTTTTAATGGCCAATGTAATGGGTATAGTCCTGATAAACAAGACGACAGAATTATTCATTCATCCCTGAATTGCTTCCCACTGAGGTTATTGCACCTGCGTGTGGTATTTGAGAGCTGAGAGCTCTTTCTTTAAAATATTGCCAAGCTGTAGAAGTTTATTATCCAGCTTTTACTCTAAACGTGATTATTATGCATTGCCGTCTTTTGCCCAAAATCAAAAATACACTCTAAAAGAAAGATGCACTTGGTTGCTCTCTACAAAGCAGCTAGCTTGACTGGTGTCAAATGGAATACAGACCGATTGGTCTGTCTTTTGCCACTTAGCAGTTAATGAAAATTTAGCAAATCTCAACTAGGAGCTAATTGAAAATCTCTATAAAAGCCATCTATAAAGCACAGGCTAACAAACAAACCTGATAAAACCTGTTCTTATCCAGGAAAGAAATATGTTCATCTGTATTCCCTAACTTTGAGCACCTTTGGCTAGGTGTTTGGGACTACTTGCTGAGCACGTTACTCAAAAGGTACAGTTAAAATGAAGCTAGGGGGTTTTTTCTTCTACTTACACAGAAACATTGAAGCCCTGATATAAGGCCTATTTGTTACAGAAAACTTGAATTGATGCCATGGTGGGCAAATCTGTCTTGCACCAACATGCAGAAAAATAGTGTCTTGTTTTACAAATATTTCAAACGGGGAGGAAGGACGCTTAAAACGTGGCTTTGAAAAGCACAAAAGGATAATTCTTACCGAGTTGAGATTACAAAAGCATTTCTCATTAGGAAAAATTTAGAACTGACTTGAGACCAGCTTATAACAAACCTGGAGTTACAAGTGTAACCTGTTTTCATAACAACAATCTTCACCAAGCAGCGCTGTTTTGGTCAGCAATGAGTTCTTTTGTTGTTGGAGATGGCTTTCAATTTCATGATGTTGCAATCGGAAAGCCTCGAATGTTTCGGGATCAGTTCTAATATTTTCCTCTTGGTAAGCCATTTTTAAGGCAATATACTGTTTATGGTTATTTTCCAAACATCGGTCCAAAATAAAAAGTCCCAGAAAGCCCATCCTGTAATTCAGGCTGACATTAAGTGTATGCTTCTCCAGCTTTGGCAGAGTGTGTTGCGTACGCTGGTTGTGTGATGAATGTAACGTTTTCCCTGAGATTCTCCTGCTCCTTCCCTCCTTTGAGGTATTTCTATTTTCTCTTATTTCTGTTTTCCTAGGGCCTTGACACTGTTACATGCATTCACGTTGGCTGGTTTATGTGAGTTCTGAATACACGGCTAACAGTGATTTATATAAATGGGGTCCTGAAAGAAGATGAAACTTAACGATGCAAAGGAGACAAAAAATCAGGCTTTAACTATCATATCCATTCCATTTACTTTCAAGGTATTGCAGGTGGTTTTTTGTATTTTATTTTCCTTTATTAATTCTTATTTTTCTTCATGTCTTCCATTTCAGGTTCTCTTTATCTTGTCTTTCCCTTCAGAAAAAGTTACACTATGTTTTTCTCGACATTTCTCAGCTACTCAGTATGGCTCTTCTTAGCTGGACGAGGGAAAAAAGCCAAAACTACTGATTTTCCCTGACAAGTGTTTTCACTCTCTGTGTTTTCGATGATTGGTTGTGCTGCGTGCTTGATTTATGTAGCAGCTAATAAGTAACTCCTGATTCCAGAGTAACTCCTGATTCCAAAGGTTGGCAGATATCACTTGGGCTCTCGTTTTGGAGGTAAGTGACAGCCCTTTAGCCCAATTATAGTCCAGTGCAGCATAACTGGACTCACTTATGATCCTCTAGCAACCGGCTACTACAGTTAACTTACGGGGAATGAGACAGTATCCCTTTTTCAAGGGGAATTAGGGTCTGTTGTGCTTTAATTTATACATTGTTTGGAATGCTCCGTCCTGTTTCCACCATAGCACCAGTTTTTCCTTTGCTGCATCTGCTCGTTGTTTCCTAACCCTCTTGTTTTATACTGAAATCCATTACTTGTGTGTTAACGTGTTCTACAGTAGTTTTCACTGAGACATTTGGAGGTTTTTTTCTTTTGTCTAGTTAGCTGGACACTTTTGTCACAGTGTCCCTCTAATTAACATGACCAATTTTGCTATAGTGTCAGTTACTTTGTGGAGTGTGTAACTGTAATTGTGACCATTGTCTAAATCTTTTTCCTTATTGCACTGGTAGCAATTCAGCAGACCACTGCCACTAGCACCAAACTTTCCTGTAATTCTGACATCATAGCGAATTCCTCCCCAACTGGCAATAAGAAGGTCTTACACGGCTTTTTCTCTGCTTGAATTAGCTGTTTTCTGGATTGTGAAATTATCCTCTGCATAATTCAAGGACCGTTTCATGATCTATGTTTAGCAGAATTTGTTACCCAACAGATGTCTGGACAGTTAATGACCTCTGTAAGTACAGCCCTGTGATTTCTTGCTACTGATGGTCCAAGAATTTTTTTCTCTCTTCTGCTACAAGTCAGCACTAGAGCAGCATGTCACCTCTTATTAAAAAACAAAAGCATAAAAATGTGTATAAATTTTCCCTTCAGAATTGTTATGCCTAGTCAGAAGTGGTATTTCTCCCTCATTCTCTTTTAAATCTTCATGTTCATGAATGTGCGCATACAGAAATGTGCATAGTTCCATATTTTTCTGGCCAAAAACAAATGACCTGAATAAAACCCCCTAAAATTAATCAAAATACAATTTCAAAGAAAAAGTACTTCCATAAATACAAGTCAGAAGTGACACTGTCAACCCTCAAGCTGGGGAAGGGATAGATGCCTAGAAAAGCCCATGATAGGAAAGACTCTTCAACTGTCACTTCTATGCATATGGCAAATGCAGTATTACAAGAGGATTTGGAGGCACTGGAGCCAGATCATTACCGCTAGCTAGTGATGTGTTCACACTATAAAATCACCCTGCAGCTGCACAACCGTTCCCTCTTTCCTCCTCCCCGTTCAGATCGGGATTAAGCCCATCCTTCCACAGGAAAGTTGTCCTAGTTTCTCTTCTGTTTCTTCTTTCTTTTCAGTTACCAGCACTTGGGAGAAGAAAAGTACCAGGCAGGATTGTATCAAAGATGATGTAAGAGAGTCCCTAACATCTGGCACTCCCCTCTCGCAGGGGAGGGAGTTGAGGAATTGAATGCTGATTGATACAGGTCCAGTCAGATATCCCTATGGAGGGATTCTGCAAGTCAGATGCCAAAGTCCTTAGAACACGAATCTGCACAGCAAAGTGCTTGAGAGGGTGGCTCACACTTTGCTGAGTGCCACTGTGAAGGAGAGAAGCTGGACTACTCGCACACAAGTACTCGCATAGGAGTTGGATTCCCAGCAGCTGCGTAGGACTCCCACCATGTAGCTCCTGAATGCCAAGAAGTTTGCTAGATGCCCTGTTGGCACCTGCTCCTACAGTGGAAGGGTCTTTGTGGCCAAACTGGTGGATTTGAAGGTACCAAAACCCAAGAGAAAGATTCATCAGCTGGATCTACACTGGTAAGGTTCAGAGGCCAATGCTTAGGCACTGCTATGCAGAGCTCTTACAACTGAATTGCAAGCATATTACCTGGCAGTTTTGACACAGGACTCTTAGAAACCTCTCAGATGGTAACCGGACACAGCTTGGAGGACAGCATGGAGCAGGGATCATTTCCCCAAAGGCAGTTTTACATCATCACTCTTCCTTGGGGGAAGAAGAAAATGTAGTTCTGTGATGCAAGCTAGGACACACTGGCCTCAGAACTCAAACAATCCCGTTTTATGAACTAACAGAGCTGGACCCATCCTGGAGCAGGTATCAGAATTTCTTGCTACAGTTCTGGCCTTGGGCTCTCTAGCTTTAGTGAAAGGTTTCTTTTTCAGTTCGATTTTGTGAGGGGTTCTTAGGGTTTATTTTAAATGTTTTTAAGTATGTGCATACATGCACACCTACCCATGTGGCTTTTCAGATGGAGAAACCTATTTCCAACATTTGTTCACTACAAATTGAGTGCGTACACTTAATTACTACCTGTCTCTTCTCCAATGTCTTCTCATTTGAACACTTTGGGAGCATTCACATGGCCAGTTCATACAGTGTTCCTTGTCGTGGTTCACTGCAAAATATCTATTGCCCTAGTTCCCTCCTATTAGTGGGAATTGATCTAACACACCAGACAAGTTCTTTTGACTTCAAGAGCATCACTTGGCCTCATACAGAGCCTTTTGAGCAGCTTTCTTCTTGACACTTATACCTGATTTAGAGCGTCTGTGTGAATATTCTCCTGTGCTCATATTAAGCATACATATTAGGCTGTTCTGGGGCCAGTTAGCCTGAACATCAGGGGTTCATCAAAACTAGTGAGAATGTTAGACTTTTTTTTTTTCCCCAGTCAGTCCCAGATGGGCTGACTTGGGGTTTTCTTTGTTTTCCATTTGGAGTTTCCTCATCCACTTTCAAAGGTACAAGACGTACATTCACCAGTTCCTCAATCTTCACGGAGGTATTTATACTATCTTGTCAGATTATATTCTTACACAAGGAGGTTACCAGATTACAGATGAGGACATGATGGCATAATTGGGTTTTTTCCCTCCAAACACGTGTGGCTTCTTGTCTCTAGAGCATTTACTATTTTACAAATGAAGAGTATGTCTCGCACTTTCATAAATGTTCTCATTTGGTGGCTGTCCTGGAACGGGCCAGTGCTTCCACACCCACTCTTGTCCCAAAAGATGTCTGCCCAAAGCAGCTAAACCTGACTCAGATATGGTTCTCTCTTCAAAATCAAAGGGCACTCTGTAGATTCTGGCTACAGACATATGGGCCTACTACTGTGCAAGATGTTCAAAGCAATCAGACATTCTGGCTGTAATCTATCTAGAATAAAAATGATGCTTATCAGGAATGGCCATGAGGTAATTGGGGAACCAAATGCTCCACAAGGCCATCTGCGATGGTGCCCATCTAAATGTGGCATCACTGGGATGTATGTGTGTGCTCACAGGCTGAGGAACTCCTTCCTGTGGTGATGCCCAGAAATGCTGACTTACCTGCTAAAGTGAAGGTGACTCATAACATTTGCACAGAGTAAGACATGAAAAAGTTTGATTAGACAATCTGGTATTCATTTTTAATTCCTCAAACAGCCCTATGGTAGTGAGTCATAAGTCCCTATATACACTGAAACTTCTGCAATTTTGCTCTCAAGCTGCTTCTCAGGACTTCTTTGCAGGAATAGTTTTCCACAGAAAGGATGAGTTCAGCCACCTTGCTTCAGGAACCACAAGGTTTGAAACCAATCTTTCGTCACAGGTTTGAGTCGACAAAAATTGGCAGCTTTAGTGAGGGTCCATCTATTTTTTTAAAGACTCAGATGCTTGTTTTGTACAATATGAAGCTTTCCATGTAATTGCAGTAAGGGGAAATCTACAAAATGGCTTGACTTCAAGAAAATTGTCCAGCTCCAAAAACTTTCTGTTGAAAAATGCATATTAAAATGATGCTAGAGCTTTGTTAGCAGTAGTACTGTTAAGATATTTTTGGCCATAAGTTATATCAGACTTTTTTTTTTTAGTAAAATATTCCTATATTCTTACTTCTAAGGTACTTTCAATATTAGCAACCCAAACCCAGTGTTTAATAGTAGTTTTCTTGTTTGATTTTCTCTTTATATGGTCGGATCATAGAATCACACAATGGTTTGAGTTGAAAGTGACCTTTAAAGATCATCTAGTTCCAACCCCCCTGCCGTGGGCAGAGACACCTTCCACCAGACCAGGTTACCCTCTTTATACATTGAAAGGCTGCTATAAGGTCTCTCCAGAGCCTTCTCTTCTCCAGGCTGAAGCACCCCCACTCTCTCAGCCTGTCTTCATAGGAGAGCTGCTCCAGCCCCCTGATCATCTTCGTGGTCATCCCCTGGACCCGCTCCAACAGGTCCATGTCCTTCTTATGTTGGGGACCCCAGAGCTGGACACAGTACTCCAGGTGGGGTCTCAGAGAGCAGAGGGGCAGAATCATCTCCCTCGACCTGCTGGCCATGCTTTTTTTGATGCAGGCCACGATAGGGTTAGCTTTCTGGGCTGCAAACACATATTGCCGGCTCATGTCCAATTTTTTGTCCACTGGTATCCGCAAGACTTTCTCTGCAGGGCTGCTCTCAGTCCCTTCATCCCCCAGCCTGTATTGATACCAGGGGTTGCCCTGACCCAGGTGCAGGACCTTGCCCTTGACCTTGCTGAACTTCATGATGTTTCAATGGTTGAAAGCATTTTGTCAACCCAACAACAACCACCATAGGCCCATGTGTAGTAAAGGTGAGAAAATTTTCAAAAATAGCTAGCTAAAAGATGAAAGCTGTTGTAAGAAAATGTTCCTTGATACTCCCTGGACTTGTTCTTAATTGTACACTTTAGCTGAAAGAAAAGGAAATATCTCCAGCAGGTTACATATGTGATTTTCATGGATTTTCCAAATAGAAAATGCATTTATTAACGATACTCCGTGATTCTTCAATATCACAGAGGGAAGGAAGATTTAGGAAAAACAAAAAGTTCTGAAGTCCTGAGGCCTAGCAAAATACAAGAATAATGAGCTTACAAGAATTAGTGGTCAGAAAGTTCCACCAAAAAGACAGTGAATTAAATTACAGAGTTTTTTTACAGCAAGTGGGGGGCCCAAAATGTGAGTAATACTATAGCAGGATCAATGAGGACAAAGGAAACAGCAATAAGACTGCATACAATGCCAGAACTGCTTATGGGGCAAAATGTATGAGCCAGGAGTTCTCATTTGCAGCCCACACACTGACACAGCATCACTTTTTTTGTTCTCACATGTTCACAGTCAGTTACAAAGCCAACAGCGCTTGCATGGCAGCTAAAAATTAGTGTGTTTCTTCTCGATAAGGTGCTATACAGTGATACTGCCATGCATATTTTTTTAAAGCTAATCCTTTTCTCCATAACTTTGACCTACAGGAGATTCAAGCTGTGTTTCTGATAGCTCCTCATTTTCTGAATGCCTGCATAAAACAAAACTAATGAGATATAGAAAACTGTCATAATGAGCATGTAGGGCTTATTAATAGAAATGTGATAGGCAGTACTATTCGTTGTGTGACTGACAAAAACCTGGAGCAAAATAAGGAGCAATGTCTTCAGTTTGAGGGTGCATTTTTATAACAAGTTTTGTATTTTTAAGCAAGATGGACAAGCGAATTTTCCACAGAACATTTTGGTGCTCTGTGAAGTTTGCCTTTCTATATAAAGAGCTCATCTATATTTGTTTCCCACATGCTTGCAAGAATGATGTATCGTATCAAATTAAAAATATTTTTCAGTAACTATCTTATGATGGCTATCACTGCTGACAGAACAGGAGAAGGAGAGAATTTCAAGCACATATTTTTGCAGTTGCATAGAAGAGCAAGTTTTGAAGAAATTGTAAATCTCATGTACTGTAAAGCTGGAAAACATTTAGTTTACAAATGGGCAGAGAAGAAAAGCATGGGAGAGAATAAAACACTGCAAGATTTGATGGCTATAGAGAGGCAGCTCTACTTGTTGCCAAGTGGTTTTACCTTTTTTATGTGTTTATCTTTTCTGTAGGTAAGTTAAGTTCTATGTTTTTGCATGAGTGATTGAGGAAGAGGCCTCAGAAGCTGAGATCTGGCTCGCCGTCAACACAGCAGTTTTAAATTTAAGCAGTGAATTAGTCAAAGTGCAGTTTCACTTCCACACTAGTCCCTCTCTTGCAGAGTGAGAGCAACTGGAATCAGATTACTTAATAGCTCAAAGGGGCACGTGTTGAATAGTTTGGGCCTAAAACTTAATTGCCATGAAATAGTTTTTCTTTACTAAAGGCCTGTTCTTGGGATTATTAATATTACTCTTATTATTGTTGAGCACTTTATAAAAGGATCGTTTTTCTTTGTATCTGCAAAGAGGCCAACCTGGTTATTAAATCATCCTACTACTCAGTGCTCCCAGTGCTTGCCAGTTTTAGCTGAAAGGTATGTGAGATGTCACTATGTTGCCATATCATGTAATGATCATAATTTTGCAGAAAAGTTACAATTACACCAAAACAGAACATATTGCTGAGCTTTTTGGCCAAGGGATTCCTCCTCCTCTTGTAACAGAAGCAACAACTTTTCAGACAGGAGTATCTAAAGCCAGGGCTGACAGCAGAGCTGGAGCCTGCTCCACGCTCTAGACCACGCTCTCACCTGCAGGTCGGGATGCTCTCCCCCTCGTCTGAACTGTCACACAAGATGTGATTACCTACTCTTTAAATTAGTTTGCAAAACGCAGAAGAATCTCACCCTGATAAACAAAAAGAAATAAATTAAATCAACCCCAAACCAACCAACCAACAAAACAGAAGATGGAGCCAAAGAGCAGCTTTTAAAGCCAATTGCCAGAGAAGACGGGGATTTGCTCCGACTCCCAGGCTTCAAACAAGACTGCAGATGAGGAATGGGAGAAGGTCCACCAAGGCTCTGGTGTGGTACGATGGCATGGAAAGTGGCTCCACTGCGTGTGAACGCATCGGTTCAAACCAGCACTGCTTCTCCCCACAGGTCTTCTGTGGTCATCCTGTAGGTGAATACACGAGCCACTATTATTGCTCAAAGGCAGGCAGCCTAAGGCTGCTCTATCCAAGTCAAAGGAGTGAAAGTCAACCCGTATCAAGAAAATAAAGGCCAAAACTCACAGAGGGTAGGATGTTTCTTTTATCATGGTGGCATGCCAAAACACAGAGTAAGAGAAAGGATGCTAAGAAACAAAGATGAGGTAATACTACTCCAAAATAAAGTTAAGCTGACTTTTTCAGCTTCTTTTTCACTCCGTGTTACTGACAGATACACTCTTCCAAGAAAGTTCAAGTAACCCAAGCATACTATACTTGTAACCACACTTTCTGCTAATTCAGAATTTATGTTAACAAGAGAAAGGACCTTTAAATAAAGTAATTGTATAAATTTCCTTCCATGGAATTTTTGTTTTTACCTTCAAAAACCACATACCAGAGCAGCATCAAATAATTCTTAGCCCTAAAATTTTTTTCAACATAGCTTCAAATTCAGTTACTAAGTCATCTTGCTTTTGGTCCTAGCAATATTTTTAATACGTGCAATTTGACCTGAAAGCTATGACAGAAAATGAAAAAAATCTGCTAAGAAGTCTCCATAAGATTTATTTTCTTGATTTTTTTCAATTATATAACGAAACAGTTTTCTAAACTACTCTAATTTTGCTTCTGTAGGTACTCATTAAACTTGATGTCTACAGCGATTCTAACTTGAAGTCTTTTTGTCCATTAGTTTTTGTCATTATGGGCAAATTGGTTTTTAAAAGTTCTTCATTGAATTGTGTGTGACAACGGTAGATCTGGGAGAACACTCAGGTTTTGTTGGTGATTTCAATGCCTTTTCCACCATTACAACAATATTCTTCTCTTTTAGCCTGTCAGATGGAATGCAGGAAGAAGTTCCAGGTTCCCATCTCATTTGCGATCTTTCCATTTCTTCTCTGCTTCCCTTCCTCCTCTCCCCAGTTTTCCATGCATTATTTTTTCTTCTCTCAGTTGTAACAAAACTGCTTTTGTGTGCAATAATTTCCCAACCATATTTCCCCATCTTATAAGGGAGAGTAGGGCACTGACCTCAAGTTTGGACACCTGGTAAAGTGATGTACCAGACCTCGGGACACCTTCCTATTATTCAAGTGCCTTCCTGGTCTTGCGGAGGAAGTCACCATTACAGAGAAGCTTTAAAACATGTCCTTAAGAATTTTATCTTGACTGGTCACTGCAGCCTCTCTTGCATTGTGTTGTCTTTTTTTTTCTTTTTTTTTCCCAAAGGGTAATTTATTTCCAAAGATCAAACCTTTACAAAAAGCATGTATTTTATTTCAACATATTATTATTTGGCTTTAGTCCAAAATGCATCCCCTCCTTTCAGTGTTTTCTTCCAGTGTCTTAAACCTTGAAGGGATAATGTTGGAACTGGAACTATTTAAGGATACAGGAAAGAGAAGGTTAACAGGGAAATGCAGTATGTCTCAATAATCAATTGAAGAAAATCCAGCTAATTTGGGGGATACGTAGGACCTACTTCCAGTCCTGTGAACTATGCCTTCTCCTATCAAGACATTAATTTTCTCCATTACTTGCTTCCTTAAAGGCTTGTTTGGCAAAAACTATTCTGGGTCTCCCAAGAGCCAGCAGTCTGTTTTCTCCAACATACTCTCAGCCCCTGTTTATCTGTCAGAGGTGCACAGTGCCCAGTCTTGAATGCAAATAACTGCGAAGAGAGCAGACTTTGCCAGACTTCCGTTTTAAAAGACATTTTTAGATACACATCCATTCTGAAAACTGTCAAGTATATTGATATCTTTAAAGAATACCTCACGTCTCATCAAGTAGCAAGACAAGCATTTCTAGCCGTAGATCTAGCCTAGGACCACAGGATCATCTGTAGTGGTAAAAGAACTGGTCTTTGCCTCTTTAGTAGTAGCTCTCTTCTAAGAATTGTTAGATGTTATCTAACTCAATCATGCATCCTCTGGGAAATAGTTTGGGACTGCAGATTAATTTCCTATAAGCCATTATACAGCCATCAGCTTTTGCTGACTGGACCTTTCCCTCCACAGTACACTTGTGAATCTCCAATAGTTTAGTCGAGTAAAGCTCAGATGTCTTCTGGCGGTCCTGTAGATACTGCCTGTGTGTCTAGCATAACACAGATTACTAAACATTGTGAAAATTTAGTTTCTGCCGCAAAGAATTTAGTATATCTTTCCTTTGCTGCCTGCATCTACTACAGAGGCAACATAACTGCTGAGCAGGCAATAGAGATTTGTTCTGTTGCTGACGCTGCTATATGTTACTCCCAGAGAAAAAGTGAAACCCCTGATCTTTGAGTTTTTCATATCTGAACTCTTACAAGTCTATTGTTTTTCTGCTGATGGGCAGGAGCACTGAACTTTTTCATGGAGAACTGCTGCTTGTCGGTTTAGTAGGGGTAAATTTAAAGTTACAGCTGAAATAACCCTTTCCAATTTGCTGACGACTTCTGTGATGTAGGAGAACAGTTCAGACCTTGAACATGATTTTCCAGAATCTTTTGAGACAGATTATAAAAGTTTGGCTTATACTTTGGGAAGAAGTGTTTTTTTCACTGTCTTTAGCACAGAACTTTGGGTAAGTTATCTGACCTTGGACCTCAGTGAATCCATCAGGAAAAGGGAGTGAAAAGTAGCACGCTGCCGAAAACGAGCTGCTGGAAGTCTTTTGCGTTTCCCTTAGGAATAAGTTCTCCGACGGTGAATTTCTATGGCCGTTGTGCAAGCAGCTCTGCCACGCTGCAAACCTGCTACGAACCCCCCTACCTGCCGCAGGGCTTGTACCGACCGTTACCTCTCCGGCCTGGCTCCACATCTTATTTCACCCATTTTCAACACCGAATACTGAAATTCACATAGAAATTTGCACTCACACAAACGTTGCGCGATTCACAAAATACTACAGAAAGTTTAATGCAACGAGGTCTCACGGTCTAATGTAGCAGCAGAAATCCCATCTTTACCTCCCGTGCTGACCTTCAGTCCCAAGATGAACTCAAGATAGGAAAAAATAACGTAAGCAGAGGGAAGCAATCGCCCCCTTTAATCTGTACGCCCCTCTCTTTCGCGGAAGGGTTCGTAGCAAAGGGACCACGAGACGGCCGGAAAAGCAGCCTAACCGTGCCAAGGGAAGAGGGCCAGGCGCAGTCAGAAGCGGGATACGTTTACCTGGCTGCCCCCTGAGGGGTACCGGCGCTCGGCCCGGACAGCCCGCGGCCCTGGAGAGCGGCCATTGAAGGAGATGTATGTTTAAACCACCGTCTGGCCAAAGGTTTTCCCTTCGCGAAGGCGCGGCGCCGCGGCCAGACACTGCGAGATGGCGGCTGGCGGCTGGTGGCCGCCATTTTCCGCCCCCCTCAGCCCAGCGCGCCCCGCCCGGCCCGGCCCTGCCCTGCCCTGCTCGGGGGCGGTGCCGCCGCGGCCGCCGCGTTGGTTCCTGCTTCCCAGGGAGCCCGCGGCAGTGCCCGGCTCCGGCAAGTCCCTCCTCCGGCTCGTCCCTCCTCCGGCTCGGCAGTGCGGGCTGCCTCCCCCGGCCGCAGCCTGCTCCGGCTGCTGCGGCGGTGCCCGCCGGCTCCGCGGCGCCCATGGCGGCGGAGCCTCAGCCCAAGGCGCTGACTCGCAAGCCCCTCCTGCTCAACAAAGTGGAGGGCTCGCAGGAGGTGGTGAACATGGCAGCGATAGTGCCCAAGGAGGACGGGGTCATCAGCGTCTCCGAGGACAGGTACCGGGAGCGGGCGTCCGCAGGTCCTGTGGGGCCGCGGCGGTGGTCTGTCACCTCCGCCATCACCCATCGGTGATGATGATGGTGGTGGTGGTGGTGGACCTGCGGTAGGTCCTGCGGTGGTGGCCCAGCACCGGCGAGTGATGGTGGTGATGGACCACCTCCACCATCACTGCTGTGACTGTAGGCGCCACCACCGGCGTCCAGGCAAAGCCTCAGCGGGTCGCGGTGGTCCAGCATGGGGACGTTGCCTCAGGCAGCCACATCTGGTCCTGGAGGGGAAGGAGCTTGGGGCAGGGGTCTCCAGCTTGGTGTCCGTCTCCTCCTCCATCGCCGTGTGGGTCAGGGTGGTGAGTGGGCTGAGGCGCTGCTGAAACTTGCAGGACTAGAGTGACTTTTCTTAACGTGGGTGCAATGGGATTTGAGATCGCCTGCATCACAAGGATTGCCGGGAAGGCTCTGGAGGTCTTTGACCTTGCCTAAAGATTGCGGTGGCATTGGCTGAAACGGTAGTTTTGGTTCCCGTTTCCCCTCTCCAAACGTTTCTTGGTAATTGTTTAAAAATACCGTGTATCAGCGATAAGATCTTTGAGTTAAATCCCGTGTTGTAAAGCTGCCAACACGGAGAATGTTTTCAGGCTGTTTAGCCGGGCTGTGCGGGGTCTGAGGCTGCCCAGAGGCAGCTCTGTCTCTTCTGAAAGAGCTCAAACTTTATTCAGCCCTGCAGCTGAAGCTTCAAAACTCCATCCTGAAGGTGCTTTCCTTTAAAGTAAGAGCTTATTTTTCTTGCAGAGTCCACAAATGATTATTTTAAGCAGTTTCTTTGCAACTCGGGTGCATGGTGTAACCTGTGTCCTTAGCTTGAAAGACAAATGTTGACCAGTGTGTGAATATGTTTTGATTTTGAAGGGTTTTTTAGTGGACTGTTTCTCTTGGATGCCTGTTATCCTATTGAGTGTCTGCTAGCTTTCCGGAAGACTGTCAGTGTTTCTTTCATCTTGTCTTTGTCCTCAGTATGAGTTCATTTTCAGCTAGTTGTCAATTACGTGCAAATTCAGATCATTTAAGTTCATCTAAGCTGTGGTCTCCAACTCTCATGCCTCATAGCAAAAGGAACTGAGCTGCATAAAACAAGTACACTGTCAAAGGGACTTGAAGCAGAGTTCTGCCTTTCTGTGTGCTCACTGTCTTTACATTTTTATGTATTTGTTGTGAAGCCGAATAAAGCTTGAGTGTATTTTGGCTCATTGTAACTTGTTGGGCTTACTCAGCCAATTCTTTTTATCCGTAAGCAAGTATTCCTGAAATTCATTTGCTCTCATATAGGTGTCTCAATCTCTGCCTCTCCCTACACCTTAGAAAAACAAGTAGCTTCTGCTGTTTCAGCACACATGAGCTGTTGAGAATAGGTTGATGCTCCAAGTTGGATATTTCTCTGTAGAGAAAGAGATTGATCAGAGATCTTTGTTTCACTAGTAGCTGAGATGTCAGGTTCAAGAAGCAAGTGGTGAGGCGAAACCTGGAGTTTCACACTAAGAAACTCACTAGTTCATGATCAACCATCCCTCTTCCTTCCCATCCCAGAGCAACCCCCTGGTGTAGGTCAGTTAGGTCCTCCTTACTAATGAAACTGGGTAGAGGAATCTGCTGCTAAATGTGCTGATTGCAGAATCACACACAGAATGGCAGGGGTTGGAAGGGACCTCTGGAGATCACGCAGTCCAATCCTCCTGCTAAAAAAGGTGCCCCTAGAGCAGGGTGCATAGGAACGCATCCAGGCGGGGTTTGAATATCTCCAGAGAAGGAGATTCCACAGCCTCCCTGGGCAGCCTGTACCAGGGCTCAGTCACCCTTACAGTAAAGAAGTTCCTCCTCATGTTCAGGTGGAACTGCCTGTGCTCCAGTTTGTGCCCGTTGCCCCTTGTCCTGTCGCTGGGCAACACTGGAAAGAGCCTGGCCCCATCCTCTTGACACCCGCCCTTTAGGTATTGATGAGCATTGATGACCCCTCTCAGTCTTCTCTTCTCCAGGCTGAACAGAATGAGGTTTCTTAGCCTTTCCTCATAGGAGAAATGCTCTGGTCCCCTCATCATTTTTGTTACCCTCCGCTGGACTCTCTCCAGTAGTTCCCTGTCTCTCTTGAACTGGGGAGCCCAGAACTAGACACAGCACCCCAGACGTGGCCTCACCAGGGCAGAGTACAGGGGCAGCATCACCTCCCTCGACCTGCTGGCCACACTCTTCTTAATGCACCCCAGGATGCCACTGGCCTTCTTGGCCACAAGGGCACATTGCTGGCTCATGGTGAGCCTGTTGTCCACCAGCACTCCAAGGTCCTCCACAGAGCTGCTCTCCAGCGGGTCAGTCCCCAACCTGTAGTGGTGCATTGGGTTGTTCCTCCCCAGGTGCAGGACCCTACACTTGGCCTTATTGAACTTTATCAAATTCCTCTCTGCCCAACTCTGCAGCCTGTCCAGGTCACGCTGAATGGCATCGCAGCCTTCTGGTGAGTCAGCCGCTCCCCCCAGCTTTGTATCATCAGCAAACTTGCTGAGGGTACACTCTGTCCCTTCATCCAGGTCATTGATGAATATGTTGAACATGGCTGGACCCAGCACCGACCCCTGGGGAACATCGCTGGTCACAGGCCTCCAACTAGACTCTGTGCCACTGAAAGATGCATAAAGTTTTGCTGATAATACAGGATAGCTCTACGGACATTAAAATACTGTAGTTAAGTCTGGAGGTTCCCATGCTGTTATCTGTTTAAAGGCTCTAACCAGGTAATTTGCCTGCTTGTGGGGCTAGTTTGCAGTGTGTTTGAGATGCTATAAGCTATGATCACGTCTTTTATTTCTTTAGGCATGAAGATGTTGATTGCTGACTTTCTTTTTTATGTTCCACCTGCGTTAGCCTTTTTATTGTAACTAAAAATTCAGAGTCTAAAACTTATTTGGAAGGAATAGCAGGTTGGCAGTCAAACTTGGAGATTTCAGGATACCTGGGGGTGGAAGCATGGTTTACCGGACTTTCAGTACCTGTGGCTTACGATTAGGGTTGTGCAGATCCTTACAGTACCTTTTCCTGTTTGGACATGCCTTCTAGTGTTAGGGTTGACCTGGTTGTTTAATGGCCTTGGAATGTGGAGAGCTTTTAGAGATTCCTGGAAACTGTAAAGGGTGGTCATGGAGATGTTACCTGTCTCTTGTTAGGCAAAGAGGTGAGTTTAACTGTGTTTCCCAGCCTGTAATATGTACTGCTTGTAGGAGAGAAATGTTCTGAAACTCTTGCAGAGAACTTCAGCCAGAATGACTTGCTGTCTATCTCCAGCACTTGCTTCAGGCTGGGGAGGACGAGTCTTCTGAAGATGAAGAGGAGGGGAGTTCTCCTTTGGTTCACTGCCTAATGGCTGAACATGTTGAAGTTGCTAGTAGTCCTAACATACACGACAACTAGGTACTGCTTTAACGGTTTTCTTTAGTTCATGGTGTGGCTCCATACCTGTAAATGCTTCAAAACAGGAGCTCGGTCTCTAGCTTATATTTTGTATGTCACCAGTAGTTTTATTCAGTTTTAAAAGACACGGAAGTGGATTCAGCTGTAGCTTGCAGGCACAGTCGTGCATTACATAGCCCTGAATCGTATTTGTAGCACGTACATGCACGTATTTTAAGAAATAAAATGAAAACTAACTAATAATAGCATGGTTATACTTCAGAAAGAATGGCATAGATGGGGAAAGAAGGAATCTCAGGAGGGGTTACATATTTAAACTTTATGTAACCTGCAAGACTGGTGTTTCTTTTCAGTGTGCATCACCTGTATGCTCTACCTATTTTCTCTTCTGAATCCTAGCCAGTCACGTTAGTTGAACGATGTGCATTGTGTACTAATCTTAGTTACTTTGATTCCTTACTAGGGCAAAATGGGCTGAGCCTCTGTCTCCTTACAGTACAGCTGGTGTACATTGGGAGGGATAAGATGTAATTTTATTTTGTGTTTTTTCTTTGAGGCAAAAGGGGTGCACCTGTCTAGGCAAGTGAGAGTTAAAGGAGTGGTAGCATTTGTTATCCGAGAATGTATAAATCTGATGCAGGAGGGCTACAAGAAAATTATTAGTTTTCATCCATGCTCTTTCACCTGCCAGGAAACAGGTGGAATTAACACAAATGTATATCCAAACTTGTAGAGTCTTGAGTGATCCGTAGCATTGAATGCCCTAGGTGCTACAAGTGAAGCTAAAGTCGGATTTTCCTAGGGCACACAGCTGGTCCTAAGTTGTCATCAGCTTCCTGTGTGTTAAAACCATGTGCTACCATTTCAAAACTGCTGAGCGTCCTTGTCTTTTGTTGACTTCAGAGGGAGATGTGGGTGTTGGGCACGTCTGAGTAGGTCACTGGCATGTCAAGTTCAGACATATCTAACTCTGTGCTCCAGAGGAGATGTAGTGTCATTAACTCACTTGAGCATGGGTATACAGTCAGAGAACTGCACTGACTCACCCAGTGCAAGCAGTTCTGCTTGGTGTTGGCACACTTCTGTGTTTCTCAAGACCCTGCCAGTGATGCGAGTGCTAATTCAGCTGGGTGTCTGATGTGCTGATCGTGTGTCACCGCGCAAAACTGGCAGGAGGGTGCTAGGTGTCATCGTGGTAAACGTGCACTTTGCCATTAGCCATCTTTTTTTCTGCTAGCTATATCGTAGGTGAGAAAATCTTAGACATGTGCTGGTGTAGGCAACTTTCCTGGTAATTACGAACTCTGGTCTGTGCCCTCTTTTGGGTGGGAGTTCTGTGCTCATGTCCATGCTGCAGACCTTGGAATTGCAGGTGTTGCTGTCAAAAACCATTCTCCTTAAAGTATTCACGGGAGATAAAAGCTTTCATAGACAACTGAAAATTGTCAAAATCCTTTCTTTTTAAAAAACAGGCATTCTAGTCTCCTACAAGGTGACAAAACCAAGGAGAAAAATATTTATGCTATAGTTTTGTTTTTTTTTTAAATAAGGGAACAAAGACCTTTGTCTTCTCCCCTACCTTGTATCATCTTAAGTTCCTTTTGAACTGAGATGTCTCAGCTTCTGTGTATGGATTGCTGTATAAGCAGTGAACTCAGACTCATGTACATTCATATTAGTGTCTTCATGTCACATAGAGGAAATTGTGCAGAGCTTGTGTTGCTAGGTTTGGTTTACAGTTTGAAGTTTTTAAATGCAGATGTATACTTAAGAGGTTTTAAAATGCAGATGTGCACTTAAGCTGTTGTCCAAGGCTTGTTTCTGGGTATGCTAGCTAGCAGGTGTTTTAGTGGGTACAAAAAATGGTTGACCATCTTGCGTAGATTAAATTTCAGCTTTGCTGAACTGATGGTGAACTAGGAATGGGAACGTGTGTATGTGACAAGAAATGTGTGGGTTATCTTTGGCATCCTGCTGACATGCCTTCTAGCATGGAGAAATGTGATCTTTCCACCCTTAAATATCAAAAGCAATCTTTTCCTCCTTGTGATTTTTTTGTGCAGATCCAGAACATAAAGCATATAGCATTATAGTTCATGTGTGTGAAATACTTCTAATGAACGGATGGGGTTCTTCATTCAGTGCTGCGTCCAGGCAGGATGTGAGGAACCACAGACCCTTGTAAAATCTCTAGATTTCCTTTCTCCTGTGGTGGAGTGGTAGAGAGTGATTGCTTTGCAGAGTTTCGGTTGCAACACAGGTTTGTAATTCTCATCTAAGCACAGGATTATGTCACTGTTGTCTGCTGTGCTTTGTGTGTGGTTGTTGGTTCACAGCAGAAGTGCAACGAGGGCAAATGTAGGGTCCTGCACCTGGGGAGGAATAACGCCATGCACCAGTGCAGTTTGGGGGCTGACCTGCTGGAGAGCAGCTCTGCAGAAAAGGACCTGGGAGTGCTGGTGGACAACAGGCTCACCATGAGCCAGCAATGTGCCCTTGTGGCCAAGAAGGCCAATGGCATCCTAGGGTGCATTAAGAAGAGTGTGGCCAGCAGGTCGAGGGAGGTGATCCTCACCCTGTACTCTGCCCTGGTGAGGCCACGTCTGGGGTGCTGTGTCCAGTTCTGGGCTCCCCAGTTCAAGAGAGACGGGGAACTACTGGAGGGAGTCCAGTGGAGGGTAACAAAAATGATGAGGGGACCAGAGCATTTCTCCTATGAAGAAAGGTTAACAAACCTCGTTCTGTTCAGCCTGGAGAAGAGAAGACTGAGAGGGGATCTCATCAATGCTGATCAATACCTAAAGGGCGGGTGTCAAGAGGATGGGGCCAGGCTCTTTCCAGTGTTGCCCAGCAACAGGACAAGGGGCAATGGGCACAAACTGGAGCACAGGCAGTTCCACCTGAACATGAGGAAGTACTTCTCTACTGTGAGGGTGACTGAGCCCTGGTACAGGCTGCCCAGGGAGGCTGTGGAATCGTCTCTGGAGATATTCAAACCCCGCCTAGATGCGTTCCTGTGCACCCTGCTCTAGGGTCACCTGCTTTAGCAGGGGGGTTGGACTGGGTAATCTCCAGAGGTCCCTTCCAACCCCTGCCATTCTGTGTGTGATTCTGTGTGTGCGCAGGTGGTGTGAAAACTGATTTTGATGCTGTCTGTTTGTGTATGTTCATCAGTCCAAGCCTGTAGGTTTCACACCCAGATTATTGCAGCATGAGCAATAGTTCAGGCTGCATAGAAGGTGTGGATGCTCTTCACAGGTGTAAAAAGAATTGTCCCTGCCTCGAGGTTTTTTAAATTTTTATGAAAACATCAGTCACTGACTAAATTGTTGAGAGGAAATGAAGAAATTCTACATTAGCAGTGCAAGGGTTTGCAAGAGATCTATTGCCGTAGATGCAACTTGTTTGCTTTGAGTTTTTTTAAACTGTATGGATGTGTTGCAACTTGATGACTGTGTTTGGAATAAAGCTCAGGGTGGAGGTTAGTGCTGGCTGTTTGTGTGCAAAGAGTGGATGCTGGCAAGGGGTTTAAGAGAAGACAGGAGGTCCAAAAGCTCTTGGAATCAGAAATTGTTGCAGATGTTGAAAAGTAATTGTTCCTGATTTGACTAACATGTATCCTGTTGAGATGCCAAAATCCTGGGACTATCACGTAAAACGTTTTGCTGAGTACTCCTCAGGCGTGATAAACTCTAGTAACTTGTGGGAGACCTTGCAATAATGTGGTTTTTTTTTTTTTTTTTTAAACCTCTGTGGCACTTTGTTGTACCAGGAGATGACTTGTTGAAGTTTCCAAAGCTTGTAAATCCGTTGCCTTCTGATGCTCTCGCCTGAGTGCTTAGTGTCAGTTAAAGATTTAAAGCACAAGCATTTAGTCTTGCCTTTCTGATTTGAGCTATTGTGCAACTGCTAGCTCATGTAGCTTAATGCACAAATTGGTGCAACTCCTGCAGTTGTATTAAGTTTGTGTCTTAACTGTAAGGTGGCAGCTGCAAAAATGTGGTGTGATGTGGCTTGGATCACAACTTGTACAGACCCGGTTTCAGCAGCGCAATTAGGCATCAAAATAGAGTGGAACATTACACGCTTGGGCATTTTAGGGTCAGAGATGCAGTGGTTTTTACTTGCCTCTATGTTCTAGTGATTATTGTTTATATAAAAGGTGTAGATGCATGTATTGTATCTTAGAAGCTTTATTTGGAATAAGAAGAGCTATGTAATATGCCTTTCTTTTGCCTTATGGTAGCCTCTTTTTCTGCCAGTTGCTGAACAAACCCTTGAGTTGCAACAACTTTCAGGACGGTGCATCCACCTCCCATATTAACCAATTCTTGTTTCTCTTGTCTTCCTTGACCTCGTCTTAATTTTGCTGGCATCTGCTTACACGGAGACTGGATCTCTCATCAGCATGTCTTGTGTCTGTCAGGCTTGGTGACCTTCCCCTGCAGTCTCTCCAGTTCTGCAGCTGAACAATGCTCCTTGCTGAGAGAGGACTGCACAATGCCACCTCTGTCTGTCCCCTATGGCCCCTGGAAGAAAAACAAATGGTGGTTATGGAGTATGTGCAGTACAGAGTTGCCATATAATTAAAAAATGTACTGTTGCAGGAAACTTGTTGGTTCTTCTCCTAAAGCGGAAGACAGCTAGAGAAGGCAGTGATGCTACAGCGTTAAACGCTGCAATACCTTAAAATAAAGCTACCAAGCTAGTTCAGTAAGGCTGGCCTTTCATTGAGGGTCACTTAGCGGACTGAAGGTCTTAAATAGCCTGTGAAGTTGTAGCAAAATAGAAATACATCAGTAGCTTGTTTGACCTACCTGATAGGATTTTGGTTACTGAGGCAGACTCTTTCTGTCTTTTCCCTCTCTCCAGCTGCATGAATTTCTGCATGGTATCTGCTGACACTGAGCTGTGCACAGGCTTCCCGGCAACATCTTTCAGCTATGTGATAATACATGCAAGAGAACTGCTAGAATGTGGCAGAAGTTTTGTAAAATGTTGTTTGTAATAGTCTTAAGAGAACAAATGGGAAGGAGAAAATGTGAGGATGTAATGCAATTACGCACCAGTCCTGTGCTCAGGAGCTTTAAAAGCTTCGTACGTGATGTGCAATGCTCTAAGGAGAGCAGCTGGCTTTTGCACAAGTATCTTATGTACTTCACTGTGTTCTGTGCCTTGTAACCTCTCAAACATTGGAAGGCCATTTGCATAAAAGCACCCCAGAATCCATGTTTCATTTCCTTGCCTGTGGTGCCATTACACAGTATCTGTGTGTATTTGCCCAGGGATTTGAGGAGAATTACAGTAGTCCCTAGCATAGTCTGTTGCAAAGAGAGGAGCAGGGAAAGCCACAGCTGTTTCCCTTCTGCGTATGGTGTGAGGGAGTGATGGATGCAGCCGTGGTGCTGCAGGATGCGGCAGGCTGTGATGGGGCACCATGGGAGGGCACAGGAGCGGCGGCTGTGGGATGCTGAGAATAGCCACATGCAGCAGGATGCATCCTGTTCAGCAGAGGGTCTTTTTAGGAAAGAGAAAATAAAACTTCTTTCTTTATACTTTTGTGAGGTGAAGTATGAAATGCAGTAAACGGGAAAACTGTAAACCAAATATCTGCACAGGAATGGCAAGTACTCCAGCAAGCATGTTGGATGATTGCAAGCCTGGAGAAGGAAAAGGACAATTTTGTGAAGGGAGAAGCAGGAGAGGGCAAGTTTACCGGGCAGCCCTCCAGGGAGGGAGTTTTATATAATCACAAAGCCATATGCATCTCTCAGGGTTCTTCATATGTTGCAGTCTGCATGCCTGATGGCTTGAAACTTCATATAAATAACTGTCAGGATGGATATTTGGCTATCAGAAAGCCAGTAATAAATTTTGCAGATTAGACCATGCTGAAATTTTAGATAGACAAAATACAGCCTTCATCTTCATAAGCGGGTGAACAGTTGTGGAGACTGGGTTAAAAAAAGTGGAGTTTTAATTTTTTCTCTTAGGCTGCAGGAAATAGCATTATGTAACTAACCTTGGCCAGACTTTGAACATATGGGCTTTGTTTGTCATGCCATGTGCATTCACCACTTAAATTAAGTTTTTCAGGGAACTCTTAAGGTTTTGAGTGCTGAATCACAGGCAATGCTAAAGCACAGTTCTAGGTAGAAGAGCACTGCTGTTCTGCTGCCAAGTTTACTGAGAAGTTTGATCTGAAGTTGTCTTTCATTCTCCAAATCCCGTACTGTTCACTCTTACTGCGAGTGAAAAGATCGATGTTCTTAGCAGGTTTTGAAATAACAGTAGTGATCGATCAGCCCCAGAAGGCAATGCTTTTGACCTTTGCAAGTCTGTAATAGTGGTTTCCTTAGGAATTGAGTTCCGCAGAGAGAAATCTGAGAAGGGTGTCCTAATGTGAATTGGCCTATTTTGCCACCAGGTTGAATTATCTGGATTAGAATTATCTGGATTCAGGTGATAGAGAAAATACAGTGCTCTATCTTGAAGGGATACGGAGAGGGGGTCCTTGCCTGTGCTTAATACATGACAGATAATGAGATTTTGCATCTCCAGCAGATTTGGTAAATTTACCCAGCTTCAAATTCACTTATAATAGCAAAATAAAGGCTTAATTGTATTCTTAAGTGGGTGGTAGGTACATCTGCCTTGTGGAGTACTTTAGAGTCTTAAATAAAACCAAAACCTCTAGTAAGGTCTAATGATGAATTGGTGCTAAAGCTTTTACTTTAGCTTAGAAGATAATAAAGTATAGTGAAAACATAATTACATTTATGCAAGCTAATGCATGTTAGAGGATGGGAGATGAGAGAGGGTTTTGGTGTTGTTTGCAGCAGTGGTACATATCCTTCTGGTGCAATGGTTTCAAGATTTAGATATATAGGTACCAACAGTCTCCAGTTTCCACAGTATTTAGCTTATCCATGGCTTGGAATAAAAAACAATATAGGCAGCGGCTGAAAGAGAAAATCCAGTAGGTTTATTGTGATGCAAGACAAGATGAAGCAGGAGAGCACTGAAAATTAGTCTGTTCTGATGCTTTCCTTCTTGTTGCTGTTTAGCCTTTCCAAAGCAGTAAAGCAAAGCTTATCTTACAGATGTCTCCTCTGATTTGGATGCTTCTCCGAGAACATACACACTGAGGTTTCTTCCCTTGCAGATGTTGGCTGAATATAGTGTTGAACTCAATATTCTGTAAGGTATTTGCCTATGTGTTTGTTTCTGGGCCAGTTTATTATGCAAAGATCCAGAAGAGATTGCCTTTTTATTTAAAACAGTTGCGCCTTATCTCTCTTAAGAGACAGCTCCTCATTAAGTATTTTACCTCTTTCATATTTGTTGGAAACTTCAGGAATCTCAGTGCCGTGAAACTGGAAATGACAGCTTACATTTTATTTGTAACGAGTTTACACCTATTTTGCTTATGTGATGAATTATCCTAACTTTAAATATTTTCTTCTTGATCCTTAGTGTTATTAAGCTGTAGCTTCTCACTTCCCTGCTCCACGCCTGTTTTCCCGTTTGATACAAGTAAATTCTGTCCCTCCTGTCAGCTCTGTTTTGCTAGAGCAGATGTGGGCTATGGAGTCAACCAACGAGTTGTTCAGATTGACGTTGGGAAGGCCTCGTGTTTTACAGCAGCCTGTGCATGACATAGGATAAAAGTAAAATTTCTGAGGAGATGCTTTCTGCTTTGATGGTGAGGACATAGCCTGTGGTCCAATCTAGTTACTGCATGCAGGATTGTCTAAAGATAGCCACGGCATTTTGAATGGCAGGGGAAACACCTCTACGTGGTGTCTTGGCTGGACTCATGAATCATGCCTTTGCTTCACCAGCTGTTTCAGCAGCTTCACCAGTAATAAGCTGCTGTCAAAGGCCCTTTGCACTTCTGCAATTACTGGAAATCCAGTAGGAAAGCTCATGCCTGTGCTGTTCTCCAACATCAGGCATACAGCCCTTGTGCCTGCTCCTGTCCTGTTGGTCCCATTGCTTCGAACTCCTGTGGCACAGGAGTCCTTGGTGAGGCAGTGGCCTCAGTGTAGCCTGCTTTCTGCTGGCCAGGAGCTTGAGGGGAGGTGAACAGGCCTTTGCTGAAGCACCCTACGTTTGGCTTCCAGAGCTCAAGGATTGCTTTTAATGTGCTGTGGTAATAGTTTTCTTCATCAGTACCTGCTTCTGCCTCTGCTAAAAGCTGGAGATCCAAGTAGAACAGTGTGGTAGATGCTGAAAGGGGAAAGAGAGGACTAAAGCTGGCCTAACATTAATTGTGCTGAGGGAGAGGAGTGAGAAGATAATGTATCTATCGAGTCAAAAGTGACACCTTTGTGTTTATTGTACCCTAAGCCTAGACTGAAGTTATTTAATGACTGGAATTAAAAAGTTGATACTTTTTGCTGCAGTGAGATGATGCATTTTATTCTGTTCCACCGAGCCCTGTTTTATGTCCCATTCAGTCAGAATAACTGTAATTAAACTCCAAAAGTGCATCTACCAGAGTCTGTGGTGTCTTAGTAGCTGAGGCTTTTAGCACTGTTTGAGGAGCAAAAGCCTGTCTGATATTACCACGTATTTTCTAGGTTGTGTTGCATCTGAAGTCAGGAGTAATAGGAGTTTCTGAGACTGCATTAGCTGCCATTGTCGGCTAAGAGCGGACATATGCTGGATTTCTTCAAAGAGGAGAAAGCAGGGGAAGGAGTTAGCTTAAGCATATCAACTCCAGTGGGTGGTAGACCACTGTACTTGGCACAGCATGTTACATAGGGGGGGTTGGTTACACAATATATAGGCACTAATCCATCTCCGAAGAAGAGCGCACCCTCCTTCCCTTCAGGAAATGAATCAGACTTCATAAACACATCTCTTCTCACTAACTTCTGCAACTGCCAGTAAATGAGTGGGAATAGATGAATCCATCATCATGCTTTCAAATTATCAACTGGTAAATGATCCTGCCAGACTTAAGCAGGGACATCAGTTCAGTCTCGTACACTTACTGAACATTCAAGTTCACACACACTCTGATTCCTGTTGTTACTAGGTATATTTGTAGCCCAAAAGCAAAAGCACATAAAATTTTGGAGAGCTTGCTGCGGTGCTTAAAGTCCTGCAGCAGCCTGAGCTGCAACGCACCAGCAGATGAGGAGCCCATTGAGTGTGGTGGGCTATTGCAGACACGCTCTCAGCCTCACCTCAGGTAAGGTTTCTGCAGGCTGTACAGCTGGGAATGTTGCTCTTGGGGACATTTGTGACCTCTGTTGTTTGGCGTCTCATCTTCCCCTTTGTACGCTCTTTATGGTTGCTTGTATGGTGGGGGAGCACATCACCAGCAGGAAGGTAAGAAATCCCACAATATCTTGTACCACTAATTCAGTTCCAAAGTGTTGGTTTTGGAGTGGAAGGTTAGAAGCAAACGTAGGATTTTTTTTTTTTTTTAAGAACAAGAAATGCTATAAATGCTGGTGGTTATGGTTCTTAGGTTTCCAGCAGTTAACTTCACCTCAAGTACTGTGGCTAACCCTTATGCCAGAGAAAGCAGTAGGGAAAATGAGTTATGAATATGCTGATTGCTTAAAAAAAGTTTATGTGCTGTAGTGCCTGAAAATGCATCAACTTTATCTGAATTCTCAAAGCTCCTCTGTGATTTAGGATGCTTTTACTCCTTCTTTCCCTCTTCCCCAGTAGGTTTGGTAGATAAGAGATAAGCTTGGTGAGGATTTCCTTAATAAGTTTTCATTAACAGGAAACTAAGCCAAGAAGTCTCTATCCCCAACTGGTTTCGTCTACAGCATCATTTTGGTCACAGCTTATATTCATCCTTCGAAAAACCTGATGACTAAAAACTCTTTTTTTGAGGAACTGTGAATGAACATCGTTGTCTGCTTTTTATGAGGCCTGGACACATCTGCATGAACCACCCAAGGACTGCAAATGTTGAAGTCACCAGCAGGAAGCTTGGATGAACCTTACAAATGACTTGGTCTGCCTCCCCACAGTCTTCCATGGTCTTTCCTTTGCTCTAAAACTGAGCTTTTGTGTTCACGTTTACTTTTTGACATGAACAGACATTTTACATGGTTTAAAGACCCAGATTCTTTTAGAAACAAGCGTAATTGTTATTCAGCTCTTAATCACAAAGCCAGGACTATTAACTATGTAGACAAGTGTTTTGTATACAGAGTGATGTGGGAGAAGTAGATAAATAACCATTTTGACAAAAATTCTGGATGTTGGAAAAGCAAATGATGTGGGTAATTGCTTAATGATCTGTGTTTGAGTGTTTTGCGTGTGGATTAAAAAGTGCAAGCAGTTGTTTCAGAAAGTAGTGTGTGTGCATGTATTGACACCTCAGACTCCATGATACTCTTCCAGAAAGAAATTATGTTGCCAGTGTTTACAGGCAGGCTCCTAATTTGAAAGCCAGCCGCTGTGATACTCTGAAGCATTATCCTGGCAATTTTTTGTTTTTAGTTTGTTTTCCCTTTGTGGCTATGTGTGATGACTCTGTTTAACCCAGAAATTGCTGTTTATTCAGTTCCTGGCCAATGCATTTACACTGACCTCAGGCTAATAAAAATGAAGGAGGGGAAGTGGGGAAATACGGACCACCTTGAGATATTATTGCAGCGTACAAGGTAACAGGAAAGGGCTCTTGTGAGCAGAGGCAGCAAACCACTTGTTCTGACTTTCCAATTCTTCTAAACAAAGCCAGTATCACGCAGGGTAGTGTATGTAGGGCAGGCTTAAGCGGGATCAACGTTGTTGCTCTTTTCAACAACTGCATGACCCAACTGGGAGAAACGGTCAGCTGAATCCAGAGCCAGTTGCTATAATGACTCTATTTCTAATAAATTAAATGGCATGAGGGTATGTATTCAGACATGGGCATCTGGCTGGCTGCACCACATGATTGTTGGTACCAGGCACAGTTATTGCCATGAGCCAATTTGTACAGCGTCAAACAATCCCCAGACAGGGTTTGAAAGTCAGCTTGGACCAGGGACTGTTTCCAGTACACAGCTTGGATGAAGCTGCTGGTTTCTATGCCAGATGACCTTGCTGCCAGAGACTGTTCCCAGGCCTGTGTAATTTATTAATCTAGGTGTGTTTCACATCTCTGGGGCACCCAGATCATGTGGCCATCCCTGCTGATGGAGAGTCAGATTGCATATGGGCAATTGGTTCTGTGATTTAGGAAAAAAAAAACCCAAAACCCCCAAAAACCCAAAAGACCCCCAACCACCACCAAACTAAGCCGCTGGTTTAAACAAGACACTGCCCTTAAAACTGGTCTGCCTGCAAAACATTTCTGCTAGTTTGAGATCGGTAACAATAAGTTTAAAAAGTCTGAATTTGAGACCAAAAATAGTTTAATATTCTTGAGACTAACTTCAGCCAGATGTCTGGGCAGGCCTCCTGGGACCATGATGCTGAGCAGAAGCGCATACGCTGCCAAATTCCTGCGTGTGACATCGGCCAGCGACCCGTGGGGCTGCAGCCAGGGCTGGAACCCAGCTGGAGCACGGAGGTGGCACTCATAGCCTCTGTGGCCAAGTCCTCCAGTCAGACCTCTCTGTTTGTTTGCTGCACCACCAGAGGCATTGGACTTGTGCAAGTGCATCTCCTCATGTTCCTCAAGAGGGACCAAGATAACTTGTCTCCATAAGCTTTTGCTTCTGACAGCCAAGGAAGTATCTTTGACTGGTGTGAGCAGAGCATTGCTTCATCGTGTCCTGTAGCTCTGGGGGACAGGACATGAATGCTTCTTTACATGCCAGCTTGTTCTCTGTTTACATTGTCCTGGGGTGGCATCCTTCCAGTGGGCTTGGTGTCATTGCAGCTGCACTGGGCTGCTTATGTGCTGCCAGTAGAAGAGCTCAGGCCTCACTTCTGGAAAGTGTGACGGTCCCTCCACTGTTTCAGTGAAGGGATCATCAACTGAAAGCTTTGGTCCTATACTTTCAAAGTCATAGAACAGTGCTAAGCTGTAGTAATGACAAGTTTTGAAATACAAGCCACTGATCATCTATACCTTTGAAACACATATACAGTTGGGTGTTGCGTGCTGAAGAGAGAATTCTTAATTGAGGTGATCCAATGTAGAGCAAAGCTTGGAGAAGATCAAGGAAGTCCAGAGACCCCCTGCAGGGAGGCTTTACCTAAGCCTTTCATCTTGGCCCAAATAAGTTGGGCATACAGTTGCCACAGACCTTACTTCAAGCATTGTTTTCAACCCATACATCTTTTCATGTATCCAGGGCATTATTAAGATCTTTGGTGTTGCTGCCAAATGACTGTAGAAAACTCTTAATACAACAGATGCATCCTATTAAACTTCAAGGTGGATGGAATATAAGAAACTTTCATTTCTTAGTAAAACTGGTGATGCCACAAAGGAACCAAGAAAAGGAAGTGTTCTACTTCAGTAGCTTCTGAACTATGCTGTTCTCTGCCTGAGAAAAGCATAAGAAACTTCAGATACAATAATTTAAATTAACTCTTCGAAACACATTTGCAATAGAAATCACTGCACAGCTAGAGACAGTTTTTCTGCAAAAATTGTGTTCTCTCTGCTGTGTCTAGTTTATCTGCCACTGATAATGTAACAGAAGTTATATATTGTCGGGGCAAAGGCTTGTGGAGAGAAAGTCTCTCCTCCGTAGTCTTACATAACTTTTGTACAAGCTGTCTCCATTTGGGTATCTGGTTAAGGATTCACGTGATATTTATTTCAGTCCTTTTTTTTCCTTTTTTGTTTGTTTTCTGTTTAGCCACTGATGCAGGGATACTACTGTGTCTCCCATTAGGAAGTAGCAGCAATTTACTTTTGCTTCAATATATAAACAAACACTAAAATTATCACGGTTGGTTTCATCCTGCTCTGGTGTCATTTGAGAGTTTTGCTGCTGATCCTGTGAGCAGGATCAGATGAGTGCTTCGGAAGTGCAGCTGATATTTGCATTACTGGATAAAGTGCATCTACGGCTGCTGTGGTAGGCAGAAGAATGATAGGCATCCCTTAGCTTTTGCTGCCGTTGTGACTGGTTTGGGGCAGTGGTGGAGCTAGAAAATATGCGTTGGATGTAGCACTGCTGTTCTGAAACTCCTTGGCATGGTGCTGCCCCATGGCTGTTGCATTCTTCTCCTGCTCCTGAGGTTGACCCAAGTTCCTAAGCTTTGTTTTGTTTCTCGGAGGAGGGCTCTCCAGTAGTGACGAGTCTTAGGCTTTCCTCATCTTTCATCGTACATTACTGTTCCCTCCTGGACTGAGTGGGAATTTATCCATTTTAGTTTAGGTTTCTTCCTTGGGGTGTCTTATTGTAGGAGCCTTTTGTGTTTACTCCTTTTCTGTGAAAAGTTTCTTGTTTAGTTTTTAATATCATTTAAACTGTTCTTAGGATGGTTGGTCTGAAATTATCCTCTGGTATGGATCCTCTGATACTAAGGAAATTGTGTCAGGTTATTTTAGCCCAGGCCTAAGTTGTTATGAGAATATGATTGCCTTCTTAAGGTCCAAGATCAGAGGATCAAGAAAGCAACAAAATTTCCTTAGAACAGGGTGCCTTGAATACCCAGGATGTAAAGATTTTACAACAGTCTTTACAGTATTTTTCTAGAAAATCTGCTCTTACTGTACCACAAGATTGCACTTTCCTGTGCTGGACCCAAATAGAAATTCTGCTTGGCCATTGCATCAGATCTTAGTGAAACAACAATTTTAACCAGATACAAAGGAAGAGAGGAGCAGATTTGGAGTCAAATAAACTTAAATTATGTATGGCTATCAATTATGCAGAAGTAACATGAAAATAACCAGAACAAGATGTCTAACTTGGCTCCCCTTTCTCCTGTGTAACTATATTGGTATTCTTTCCTGAAATCACAGATTCAAGTGACACCGGTGTTGCCATTTGGCAATGTATTATAGTTATGTATCATCTGAAAAACGATAGGTAACTGGGGAAAAAAATCAATTGCTGAAGCTGAAGTAGAAATGCAAAGTTTCTTTGTAGAGGGGGGAGCTTATGATTATCCTTCCTGCCTTGCAGAGAAGTTTAATTCTTGTTAAGTTGGTGCATATCCAGTCTCGATGGTACGTTTTTAACTGCTATAGGAGCTAACTGCATCTTTCATAAGTTTGTGTAGTGGTTAGTTGCTGTTGTAGGAACTTAGCAGGTATCGGGTGACTTCTGAGTCTCCTGGGAAGAAAATGGCCAGGCTAATGTCCATCCTACCAGGTGACCTAGCATCAACTGTTTATTTAATTATTTTTTCCACCTCCAGGCTCGTGTTTGAGATTTGATTCTGGGGAGGATGGTGTCAATCCCCGCACACTGAGGAGATCGTATAGCCTGCCTTGTCCTCCTAGTTGAGTGCTCTTACAGCTGAGCTGTTATGGAGTAAAAATGGGTGTCGGGAGGTGAGAGTTTGGGATCCAGGTGCGTACACAGTCCAGATCAGGATTGCAGGAGTGTGCCCAGGTCTGGGGAGGATATGGGTTTTCACACATCTTTTTTGTCATTTTGCATTGGTGGCTTGAACTGCTGTGTTTGATGACAGTCCCATTTTTGAGTACCTACCTCTTTAGGGGGAGCAATGCTCCCAGACCTGGGCACGTACCTTAGACTTGTTGGTGTTTGGTATCCCTGTCCTTAAGTTCTCTTGTGGAGCTGGGTCATGGCGCTGCTTTCTCTACCTGTCCAGGATTGATTTGGAAACATCTCAATCATCTGCTTTTTTCATTTTTCAGTAATATTAATATTTTGTAAATATTCTGTGAACAGGGCTGAGTTTGAATCCATGGTGTGTGTTTACTTATTCAAAAGCTAAGCTTCTTTGCACAAAGAAATTGTTTTATTCTTGCGACTGTAGTAACTTGACTCAGGTTGGAGAGGGAACAAGAGGAGGAATTTGCTAAGAGCCAGTACTGAGACTTTAAACTTTCCCTGAGCCCTGCAGAGGAAGCCAATTGAAGTGAAGTTTTTTCCCTCCCTGAAAAAAAAGTAGAGTGAAAACGTTTTCTTTCAAGTACAAATTCTGCAGTATGCAGTTGGGAAAAGATCACTTGAAATTGAATTCAGATAGTCTGTGTTGGTCATGACTTCCTTTTTCAAACTATTGTTTATTTTCCTCTGTGCTTATTTTGCAGTTACAGATAATGAACCTTTGTTTGCCTTAAATGCAAAAAAAAAAAAAAATCCTGTTAGCAGGAACCTCATACATACAGCCTATTGGATTTAGTGTTCCAAGTAGCAGAGCAAGAACGTCCTATCTGTGAGGTACTGAGGTAAGTGCAAGTGCACTATCTGGAGAAGCCTTAAGGCAGGAAATACTTTCCATGTTACATATTTGGAGGTTACATGCGGGAAAATACTCAGTTGTCGAGTGCAGCTGGAAGGGTTTTCATTACCGTGTCTGTCACCACCGCAGTGCTTCATAAATGTGAAGCGTGGTGCTGAACTTTTCGCTTCCTGCTGGGGTTGGGCTGACCTTATGCACAGACTCCTTGATACCCCAGTAACTGGGATGCGGGCAGAGTCTTGGGATTTCAAGCGCTTGTCATCTGCCTAGTGCCTCAATTTGAATAGACTGTTACCAAAATACTGTGCAAAATACAATTTTCTTGTCTAGGGGTTACTGAACCAGCTGCTGGTTGTTGCCCTTACTGCAGACTTTCTATCATTCGTACTTTATAACCTGTTCCCTACTTCTTATTCTTCCCATTCATGTTTTATCTCTAACACAGCTTCTCTCAACTCACACTCTTTTTTCCTCACCTTCCTGTTTATTGGTGGACCCATCTTATCAATTTGAAATTCAAAATAGGACAGCTGCCTCCTTCCCGCATGAACTCGAGGAGCGGCTGCACATCGTTGCTAATGCTGACTGCTGTTAAATACCAGTATCCAGCAGTCATCTGGTATGGAAGTCAAATGGGGCAGCTTGGATCGGGAAAAACACTGGCACCAGAAATCTGATAAAAAACACCTTGTGCGTTGGTGATGTGAAAGGTGTTTGGTGTGTCTAGCAGTTTTTATCTGCCAGATGTTGCCTTCTGAAAACTTGAAGTACCCACTGTATCCTTCTGTGTTCCAGCAGCTGCTTTCCCAGCAGCAGCCCATAGTCATTCCCAGTTTATTAATGGATTTTTTAACCTGTTTAAATATTATTAAAACACGTTCAATTGTTTTGAGTGCTTGAGAGACAGTGAATGTGTGATGCCTCTCAGGCAATGGGGAGTGGACTGGCATGCTACAAGCGGTAGAGAAATGGAAGTCAAATGGGAAGAGATTCTTTCCTTTGCACTGAGGTGGAGGGAATGGCAATATTTGCCTTTGCCTCATTGCTTCAAAGCCATGTTTGACTTGATGAGGAAGGGGACAACAGCTGCTTGAGCAGGTATGTGGGCTACCTCTGCAGTCGCTTGAGGGTGCACAAATGGTGAAGGCTTGCTACTGCCAAGGAGAAGTGACCTTGGTAGTCTGGTACCTGCTGGTTAATGGGTGTTTCTGAAAACAGGTGGGTTGGGTTGTGGAGGGAGTACCTGTACTTTCCCCCCACCTTCCCCATATCTGAATCTTATATTCTTGCCAATAGCATGAGTATTTTTAAAAGGCCAAGTCTAGCAGGACTTGTAAATCACTTCCAGCTCTTGCTGAACCAGAGTGCTGGGCCAAAACTCTGGGGAGAGAAATAGCATGGCTGAAATGTGCATAAAAATGATGGGTGCCAGAGAAGCAGACAGTGTGGGATGACTGGGAGAACTGATGGGAGTACAGAAAAATGTCTCTAAGCTTTTAAGTGCGTGATTTGGAAGTAGACTACTGGTCTGTCTTCTTTGGTTCCTTGGTCTTAAGTAGGGGTTACTGGTTGACTGCTGGGAAAACGAGCATGTAGATCCCCAGTGTTCAGTGGCATCTAATTAGCATGTAGCTGCCATACCATGAGCTTTTGTTTCCTTCTACGGAAATATTTTCCTTTTGAAAATGTGATCAAACAGAACTAGTAAATGCTCTGGGAAAACCCAAAAAAGTCCATGGGAAAAGCAAAGACAAACCTTGGTCTTTCAGACTTATGTGAGTGAAGCAAGTATTTTAAAGGTGCAGTGCCAGGGGGGAAAAGATGCATTTGTGAAATGATCTGGTTGTTGCATTTCTAAGAGTCTTTGTTAGCTTGCATTTATTTATACTGTGCAACACAGATGATGAAAATGTGTATTTCTGAAACAACTGATTTGTTCACTGCAGTGGTCATATCTGTTCTGGATCTTTCTTGTAAACTTACTGTTCCTGTTTATTGGTATTATTTAGAGCAAGCTGTCCAGCTGATCTGTTTTAGGCACAGTTCTGTCTGTTCTCTCTCCTCCTCTCCAACTGGAATAAAAATTGATTATAAAAATTGTTACCTGCTGCTGGCCTCTGAGTAAATTATTAAAACACTGCCCTCCATGTGTGCTGCCTCCCTCTGGATGCTCAGTAGTTGGGACATCTCTGAATTAAGTAAACTGTTTAATCTGCCGCAGTTTGTTAATGATTTACATTTCTTGATAACTGCTCACAAATTGTGTATATCCCTCCAAAGCTCACTGTGTGTGTTTGATAAGAAGACACAGTTCACTTGTATGTGACATGCGGAAGAGGCTTGCTGGACTGTCAGGTCATTCCACCTGGATGTTTTCAGCATGTCTCAGATACCAGAACAGGAGAGTGGGAGGAAGAACTGCTTGACACAGCAGAACACACATGGATTTTGAAATCAAAAGAGTGGGTTTTAGTTTGTGGGAAGCGAATCTCATGGCTTGAGGTAACTGGATGTATCATCTCAGCCTTTTTGCATAGTAGCTTAAATGTCTGCAAGGAAAACTGTTCCTCCCCTTTCTGCCCTCCATGTAAGAAGCAATCCTGTGTGACCTGTGAATAGCTGAGCCAGAATTACAAACCTGATTTAGTTTTTCAGGCAGTGCTGAGCCTGCAAGGCAGTGGGATCATAAAGGACTTTCCCTTATTTGCTACCTTTACCCCATCTCAGGTCATCTTTTTCCCTGGCAGATGCTGTGGGCTGATTTTATGCATTAACTAATAGCACAAGGATTTGCTTGACCAATGGTTGGTCGCTAGCTGTCTTCTACCTTGTATTACCATTTAAAATCTGGTGCCCTCTGCCAAGGTCAGTGATATATTTAGTCTGCTTCAATCTGCTGCCATCTTCTGCTCTCAGTGGCCCTCAAATAGCCTGGACACCTTCTTCACACTGTCCATGCCTATGCTAACTAATAGTCCTTCTGCTGAAAGGCAACATCTCTGAATGAAGTGGCATGGAACAAGCTGTGTTCATGTGCATGCAACCCCTCTGCATGTAACTCAGGACACTGAAAATACTACTTAACCCAAAGATCGGTGATGTGTAGCTGTCTTGGTTAACAAGTTATCCTTTCCTAAAAAGAAACCGTTCAAATCATCCTCTTGTTGCTAGTCTAATAGCTTAGTCTCTCCACATCTTTACTCTCCAAATCTTTTCTTTACTTTACTTTAATGAGGATTGCCTGATTTGCTAATAGTAGTAACAGGCATGGCACCATCCTGACCATGATGGAGATGGGCGGTACAGTGCTTACTCGCGGCATATGCTGTCTCTGGTGGTGTAGCACAGTGGATGATTTTCATACTTGCATATGCACTGTGCTGCTGTTGTAGGCCAGCTCTGCAGTACATGTTATAAAATGGTTTGCATCTGTTGTAATCTCCATATCTGTCAGTGTTCTTTTATGTGAGTTCAAGAATCCTTACCTGTCTGAATTTGGGCAGGCTGGTGCAGGAGCTTACTGAAAGAAAGGTCTCGGATAAGGAACCCTGTCTTTATTCAGGATGGGGAAAGCTGAACAGCTTTTTCCAGTGAACATGTACAGTTGCTCAGTAGTTAAATCAGCAATGACGTAAAGTCCTTGCTTTGAAAGTACGCTTCCTCAAATCCCTGATTTCTGTGAATATTTAAATATTAACACCTCTATTGTGATCACCATGCCTAATAGAATGACCTAGTAAGAACTTACTACTTTTGAACGTCAGGATATTGCTATTTGTATTAGCTTGGAATCAGATTTAAATGTGAGGGGTTGCAAAACGAAGAGGCGGATCTTTAGAGCTGATTTTTTTTTTTTCAAGACCTCAAATCTGTTTCTTCCAAGGTAAGACTGATACTTCCCCTATGAATGGCAGCAACAAAGATCTGGAGAATGCAAGCTGAGACAGTATCTGGACAGGAATTGCAGAGGACTCTTCTTGTAACCCCGTAGAGAAAAATTAGTCAGTGAAATAAGCTAGTAAGAAGGTGACAGCAGAGGGTTTCTAGTAATGTTTGGTGCTTTTGCCATGAACTGGAAGCTGTCCCTTATTGCAAAACAGAAGTTACCTATAAGGCAATGACCAGACAAATGAACAGGAGCTGCTACAGGCTTTGTTGGTTTGGTAGATGGGCTGCAGTCACCTAAGTAGTGGCTTCCTGTCATACACTATTCCACCAGACATCTTTACAAAGCTGCACTGTAATACATTGCACCACTTCACATATTCAAATAACGTATTTCTCTATACCTGAGGAGGGAGTTGGTCTTGTGTCCTCCCTATGCTTACAGACGTTGCTTTCCTGTCCCATCTTCACAGGGAGAAAGTGTGATGTATACTGTCAAGGTTTGCCCTGACCTATGACTGCCTCTGCCTGTTGCTCTCCTTTATCATTTTCTTTCCACCTCTCTTTGTCAGGAATATGTGGTTCTGGGATTGCCCCTAGGAGCTGTAGCTTTTGAATCCTCTATTCCCTCTCCTACTAGCGCAGCTGGGGCCAGCCGTCTGCCCCAAATTAGCAGATAAGCTGACTGGGTCTGGAGAGATGTGAAGAACTGCACAACATAGTAAGTGGATAGCAGTGTATCGCGGAGACAATCTAATATTGATAAATATTCATTTTTCTCATCTGTATTTTGTAAGTTTCTAAATCATGCTAGTATGAATAAAAAACATGTACAGCTGCTGCCAAATAAGCAAACACTGCTAGGGTACTTATGGGGAGAAGATGGATAAAGAAAAGAACGATAATGCTCTTATAATACTGCAGTTTTGTCTGTGTCTGAATGGCTGTGTTTAGTACAGAAGATGCTGGTTCAGACAGGATATTGCCTCATGAGAACGATTGGAAGACAGGTAAGGAGAACAGTACACAAGAACAGCTTTCCCAAGAGGCTGGAAAGATTGATTACCTTAAAAAGGAAGGAGGTAAGACACGATAGGAGTATACACAGCAACTAACCAGTGGAGAAAGTAGAGAGAGAAACCTCTAATCTTGTAACACAAGAGCAAGAGGATATTCATTGAAATTAGCAAATAACTACCTTAAAGATGGTAGAACAAAATTAGCACAGTATGAAATTGAATACTGAACAATGGGAAAGTTGTAAGAAGTCTATATGAAAGAAGTAGCTGGATGTGAAGAGGGACTGTATGTTTGAGCTGGATTTTTTTAATAATAAAACCTAAAGTTCAGGATGTGATGTTCAGTCTCGTGATACGGGTTTGAAGACAGTTTCTATTCACTTGTGTTTGTTTCCATCCCCCCACGCAACCCCCATGGGAATGCAGAGGTGACAAACTGTGACTGTCTTGTAAGCCCTCGAAATGCCAGATCGCCTCTAAATTACAGAATCAGAGGTTTGGTCTTTGCTGGCATCTCACAAGGCACTCCTCAGTATGTGTGACAAGAAGAAATCTGAGAACCCCTGGCAAGGCACTTCAGGCCTGCAGTTCTTTGCAGCTGAAGAACAAACCTTTCAGGATGGGGTTGGGTTTGCATTGCCCTGTTTTCTCCGTCCCTTTTTGCTGGCACTGAAGCTGCTGGGCTTGCTGCTTTCCTTCTCAGAGAGTACCGTGACTCCCCAGCCAAAGCTGTCCTGCTGGGTCAGAGTGGCTTCTTGCCTCCTCTAGCAGAGCAGAGTAGGTAGGAGTTGGGTTTGTGAGAGAACAGTGAAAATATTTCTGAGTCAGACTGCTCTGAGAGGAAATAGGAATGAGCAGAAAAGCTGAGGGAACATTTTATCACCCGTGAATCATTGTTAAAGTTCAACGGTAAACTGGTGGAACTGGAAATGGGATTCCTCTGCAGAAAGTTCTTGCTCAAGGAGGGCATTTCCAGAGGTGTCTTGGTGTGGTGCAGAGCACATTCCAAGTAGACGTGTTTGCTGCCTCTGGAAAACAGTGGCATAATTGTTCGTCAATATTTGAAATACAAAAGCCTATTTGTTCTTAGAGAGGGTGTTTCAATAAGCATTCAGCATCTACAGCTGCATGTGATGAGCTGATTGTCCTATTTGTTGGCCAAGGAACTTGCCTATACATTATGGGTATTAGAATTGGGTTGGGTTTTATCTTGGGGTTGGATTTTGGGGGTTTTTGGCACAAAGTACAAAACCAGAGAAACAATTAATTAAAATGAAAGTTCATATAGCGACAGAAATAAATGTGTAAAATGAGAGGTAACGACCTTATGGAAACTGTGTGGATGTTAGGACTTAACAGCTGCTTGCTTGGAAGGGCATTAATTTGCATCAGATTGATGCTCTTCTCAAAATCCAAGAAACACAGCTTTTCCCCTTCAACTTTGTGGTGCATGAATTAAATGTTAGGTGCTTTCTGACTGACTGTGATAAGTATAGTGTCAGTGGAAAATAACACAGGCCGTGCATGCTCTTGTCTTTTTGCAGCTAGAACCCTATTTTCCTTACACTACGATTCTCTGCAATGAATGGTTATACTCTATTTAATACATCAAATATCCTCCAAGAATCATTGAAGTAGTTAATGATTTAATTTAATTTTTTTGCAATGAATGATACAGATGATTTACATCCAGAAATTAAAATGCTGAGGGAGAGCATCATCCTATGGATGTGGAAATCTGGGTTCCTTCCCCCACAGTAAAGCCATAATTTACTGGATGTTGCACTGTATATTTAACTAAGGAAAACATTTATATGAAAAATAAACTGGGGACTAAGGGTATGACTATTTGAGCTAGGATCTCTTGTCTTCCTCCATATCCCTTTATTACTTGCAAACTTTTTTCTTCTGCACTCATCCCTCCTCCCAGGTGCTGTGCTGTTTTCTTACTGATGCCGTGGTATCATTTCAGAGCAGAATGGGAAAGAGGAAAACTGAGGAAATTCTTTTTGCTCCAGTATACTGGGATCATTTATGTTTGTTAATTCCAGACAGGGACTTAATTTAGTGCTTAGGATCAAATATCAATATTTTCCTGTAAATTAACCTATGTATGAATTTAATTTCTTAGAATTATGCGGGTGTTATGTGTATTGAAAATGAGTATGTCCAGCTTTCACGTCATAGATTCAAAAGCATAAGCTTACTTTTTTATCTGTTGAGTAATTAATTCATTTTTACGGAGAACAAAGCATGCATAACTTAAAAATTATGGCTAACTTAGTTGATAGCCCATAGCAGATTTGAGGGAAAAAAAAATGTTGTGTTCTTTTGGACAGATGTCCCTACCAGGCAGCTGAAAGCAGGCTGGTGACCTGGTACATTCTTGTTCTTCACCTTTGGTGTGTGGACAATTTAAAGGGGAGCTGGAGGGTTGCTTTCTTGCAAATCCTTGATCTGCTAGGTATTTTTAGCATGGTTCCACTGAGACTTATTGCATAGCAGGCCTGTATTTTAATCTAATGAGGATCTTTCTAATAACTTCCATTACTGAAACATTTGAATATGGGAAGGAGGTGAAAGTAATTGGATTGCAATAATTAAATCGTCCAATACGATTACCTTCAAAAGGTTGTGTGTTTATGCTTCCTGAATGCAAATGGGAATTGATCAGTACAAGAAGCACTGAAGCTGCATCTGTTCTGGAAGGAAATTATTTGGTGGGGTGTGGGTCGGAGGAGCCTGTGGGTGAGAGGGAGGGATGAAGATCATTTTATTACCCTAAAGCTCTGTGAGGAAGACTGATGCACAGGTCTTAATAAAGGAGTTAATTTTGCAACTTTGCTTGAAAAAAATCCTACTGTGATACGACACTTGCTGTTTAATAATTCCCAGAGCTGTAGGTTGATGCTCACTGAGAACTCCAGCCCTGCATTTACCTGCACTTGCAGATAAAATTAGCTTCCCTACAGCATTTATGCTGGAACGTGGTGTAGTTATTGCACTGCTTGATATGATACATGATGAGCAGTGCTTTTGTGGAGATGCCGAAGACCTGAGGCAGCTCGACTCTCTGAACCTTGTGCGAGTAACCTCAAGGTAACACAGTATTTTTCTGTGTTTGTGACTTCTCATTCCTTTTTTGGTCTCTTTTTACTTGCCCAAAGTTTCTGCAGTGCAAACTGATCAGAATCTGATTTTGGTCCAGTGTCGGAACAGCAGAGCATGCATTGCTTCCAGGCATATGTGCTTGGGTAACTGGAAAAATCACTGCCGTGCATTGCTCATTGTCCAGAAAACTGAAAAATGGGTGGAAACTGTTTCACAGCTGAGTAGTAAAATTGTCATGTTGCTATCATTTTTTCTTGAGTCATAAAAATCCATTTCTCCTGAGACTGTCTCCTATGAGTCTTTGTTTTCTAGTCACTTCCCAGAAAATACCCAAAAAGTCCTCTATGTAAACCAAAACTGTGTTAAATAAAGTCGTGTCTGTTTCTCTTAGGTCTAAGTACCACTGATGGTTATAAAAGTTTTTTCCTGACAAACCCTGTAGTTGCATATAACCTACCAAAACTTGGACATTTTCCCTATTATACATTATGCATTTTCATTTAGTTTACGGCAGCATGAATTAAATGGGGAAATACCTTATAAAGCATGGTTTGAGTTAGGATGTTGTGTAAGCTTTGTGTGGAAAAATCCTACCTTTCAGTCTGTCTACCTGCTTGCTTGGCATACTGCTTTGTGCAATGTTTTTTTCTGAAGATAGGTGGTAAATGTACAGTAATTTAAGTTTACAGTTTCATCCCTAGTGTACCTTTACCCTGAGCTTCATTCCAAGACTTTTCCGCTTTTCCTAAGCCGAAAGGAACAAGCAAAGTGATTTGCAAGATCATTAACCTCTGAGCTTAGTTTGTACAACTCTTTAGTAGCTCATTCCTTGTCTTCACTGGAAATGTTTGCTCAAAAAGAGATTATTCATGATCAAACTATATACTATATAACCTGTATATTTTTATTTTCTGTAGGATCCAGGGTCTTGCTAGGGTCCATGGCAAGAAACTGTAGTAGTGACTCTTGAGTACGGATGAGGCAAGAGACATTCACAGGGGAGGATTATGAAGGAGAGCAAATAAGACTGTTTGGATTTAATAAGGAGAATCATCAAAGGTAGCAAAAATCAGATTCGATGCCACCAGCTGATAGTGAAAAAAGTCCATGAATGAATCCCTTTGTGTGTTTTCCCTACTCTTTGCACCAGTCTGTAGAGTTGCTCCTGAGATCCCTGTTCAGCATCAGATGGGTGCTTGCATTGTAAATTCTGCATCTGGCCTTGTTGTTTTGTGGCAGGAGGAGAAATGAGAACTCTGGACTTTTATCGACCTCCGTCTGACAAGTGCTGTGTAGATCGTTATCATGGAGATTGCTGTAGTGATGAACTTCACCTAAAACATTCTTTACTGGCCTGAGCATGGATAAATTCGAAGAAGTGGTTTATATCACTGGGTGGTGTTGACAGTGTCCTCTAACATTCAAGGGCGCATCAGACTCCTTCCTCTGGTGTATAGTTGGTGCCCGTGCTCATTTTACCAGATCCAGCTGCATGTTCCCTGTGCTGGTCACATCTAGGACTGCATGCAGCCATTATTTGGTTGGGCTCCCTTGCAGCCATCTTGTTTCTGTGGTGGTTCTGAGCTTTGTGCACAAGGGTTGCTGGACTGGTGGCAATGCCAGTGGCGTTTGGGATACGACAGTACGATGTCAAAGGTGTTGGCTGTTGGGAGCTGACCCAGCTTCTTCTTGAAGCCCAGATCTTAACCACTCCTATGGCTTTGTTGCAGGCAGTGAAGCATACAGACTGAAGAGAGCAATTATTATAGCTCAAAAGGCGTTTATTTTGTAGGAAGTAGATCCTTGAGTTACAGACCGTGTTTACAATGAAGATACTGTTATCTTCTAGAAATGCCCTGTTGTAATTGCTGCTAAGAGGGAACCTCTTTCTAAAACAGCTCTGAAATAAAGCCCATTCTTCAAAACTCTTTAATCTTTTCCCCACGTATCGTCCCCGGTTCCTGAACTAGGAGTTCTTGCATTTCATTTTAGAAACAGAACTTGCCCTTTTATTATATGCAGACACCCTGAATAGATCTACAGTGATGAATAGCTGTATACCATTTCGTAATCTTAGGAGTCGTCCAATTAGTAAACCCCTGATTTGGTTTAAATGGCATGTTTGTTTAACAAAACCAGCTAAAACCAGGTAGAACCTGTAATGTGCCCCAAAATTGTAGTGTTTGTGCAGAACACTCTATCAGAGTTGTGGGATGGGCTTTGTGGGCACTAGGGTGGGTGAGCCTGAGAGACACGGTCATGCTCTTCCCTGGGTCTTTGGGGCTGGGTTTTCTGGTGGGGTGGAATGTTGGGGTTTTGGGTTGGGTTTGTTTGGGGTTTTTTTTGGTGGGGGGCATAGGATGAGGGCCTCTTAGATAAACTCTTCTTGGTTCTTGGGGTTCTGGTACTCCACGATTAAATTTCTTTTTCCTTCCCCTGAAGCACATACTCACTCAGAAATCCGTTCTGGTTTTGGCTTTTGCTTTCATATATTTTCTTTCAGCATTTATCAGAGTAACTAAAGTCTCTGTTGTGGGTTCCGGCATGCTGACATTGGTGCACAATCTTTCAGTAAATGTGAAAGATCTTTTATTCTTTCAGAAAATTCCAGTAGCAGCTTGTGTCATTAATTGGTGGGGGCCGGAATATCTTCACATCTCTTGTCCACAGAAGTCCCTGGAGAAATTGAGGGGTTTATAGTACTGTAGTAGCTTTAATGCAGTTGTTAAATATTTTTCCTTAGCCCACTTCTAATAATAATAATAATAATAATAATAATAATAATAATAATAATAATAACAACAACAACAATAGCAGTAAGACTGTCAGTGCTGTACTTGGATTTTAAATACTACTATTGTCATGTTTATTTAATAATAACAGATAAAACTTTTGCTGTTTCCAATGCAGATGTTTAGTTTCCAGAGAGAGAGGCTTTTGAATACTTCTGAATTGTCTATTATTGCATATTTAGGAATAGGTGGATTTTTAAAATTTTTTGTTTCAACACTAAAGAAGACTTCAGTATATTGATGGTGAGAATGTGTACTAATACTCCATTAGGTATGCAGAAAACCTCACAGACTGCATTAACCCTGAATATAGTATTATTCTAATCTCTTTTCCTTTCTTCTGCCAATCAAAAAACTAGATGAGCATTTTAAAGAATTTTCCGGAATAGTTTAGCGTCTTCCTTTTCCTATTTGGAAACTGTTCTGTAACTGTGTTAAATCCGTTCTGTGGTTAGAACAGCTGACAGAAAGGAATGTCTTCATTTTTAACCATGTAATGTCATTTGCACTGATGACCTACCTTGCTTTCCCAAAGAGCATTAATGCGCACGGGGCAAGTGTCAATCTCTGGATGAGCCTGATACAACTTTAGAAAGTGACAGATGAAAATTTCTGTACCGGGTGCGCACTACAAATAGGAATAAAACTAACATCACACCTTGTGCTGGGTTTGATGCTTACGCTCTTGGTCCCTCTGCAAGACAGGAGATCAAAAAACCACACAGTAATTTGTCCAAGGTAGAAACAATAATGAGAATTCTGTTAAAACGCAATTGAAAACAGTTCCCTGAAGCCCAAGAATGCTTACAAAATATTATAGTAAATTGTATGTGTTGAGGGTTACTTTTGCTCTTGTTATACATCTGACATATGCCTGGGGCGTGAAGGTGATAGTGCATTACACAAGTGAATCTCAGCAAAGAGAGATGTTTAAAAAGGCAGGAGTGAGGAAGGAAAACATCACAAACAGGAGACGAGGGATCTGTTATGGGTGACTGATATATCATATTTCTTTACTCGTGCTGTACAACTAGAACTGGTGGTTTTATGGATATTCTGGAGAAATGGACTGCGTCAGGGATAACTTGTTTCTCGAGGTAATGGTGGTGTTGGATCTCCCTACAACAGAGTTCACAGTATTGCAGCATGCTAACATCTTGGGAGAGTGACACGTCTAATATGTCTGTTCTGTATGCAACATCAGTATATGTCTTTTTCCTTAATTTTATGCAAGGCACCAAGGAGAAAAGAGCCCTGTCTTTGAGTCAGTCCCAGACAGTCAACTCTACAGCTCCAGGTGACACACAGTTTTCCAGTAGTGAGATGACAAGAAGCTCAGGCCAGAGTAGGGACTGAGTAGAGAATCTTGCATCCTGCCTGGCAGCATTGTGCAGACTGTCACAGAGCCCACTGCAATCTAAATTCACAAGCTAGGATTTGTATGAGCAAAATGTCTTTATCAGAAAGAAGATATCATGGCATGTACCACTGATTGAATAAGTTTCTGTAGATGCTGAAGGACAGAGCTGCCATGCTGAGGTAAACATGCTGCCATTGACATAGGCACCTCTGTGAGTAGTAGGTGCTCAGATGAAGCCCACCTCCTGCACGCATGCACAGCCTAGCAGCGCGTTTGAGACCTGCCGGTACAACCACATCTGCCTGGACTTGAGACACATACTCTTGAGCATAACAGAGAGAAGCAATTTTTCTTTTAAAATGCACATTGTTCACATCACCATAATATATGAAGACGTACCGTGTCTTTTGCATGGCTGAATTATTTCTGTATAGCCTGTCTCATTTAAAAATAAATCATCTCTATTATGAAAAGACTAGAAGTATATCCATTGATTTGGCAGGTTTTAAAATTCTTTCCAAGCCAATTCACTGGCAGCAAAACGAAGGGACAACTCATTTCCATGGTGATGCCGGCTGAATCACTCTAGAGCAGTTGAAGAATGGATCCTGACCTAGGTGGGTGCTGTGTTCAAGTCCAGTAACCATGCAAACACCAAGTACTCCTCATGCTATATATCCATAAAAAAGCTGATTTTCATTCATGCTTGGTTTTTTTTTTCCTTTGCATTTTTTAGAAGCTTCAAAAGTTATGGGTTTCATGTCTAGTGGGTAGTATTTTGTTCAGAAGTATGCAAAAATGTGCAGAACTGCAGCTGACAAAAAGACACTTTTTCAAGAGCGTTTGGCTTCTCCCAAGTTCAGTTGTTGGCACAGTTCGTTCTTTAGCACCAACCTACTTTGAGAAAAAGTTATGCAGAGAAGCTTAATGAACTGAGGTTGTTTTTCCTTCTTTCAATAAAATACAGTATCTATTCCAGTGATCTTAAGAGAAGAAAATAATGAGTCGTGATTTTCTGACATAAGGAGGAATTTTTACGCATTTACATCAGCTTATGCATAGATATTGGAATTCCATTATCATGCTTAACATGACTTTTAAATGCTGATTTTAAAGATATGCATAGTAATCATCCTTAATTTTTAAAATAAGTTGTTTACAAGTTCTTTTGTCTTCCTCTATTTAAAATGATTTACTGAGGAGATAAGTGTTTCTGTAATGAGTTACATGAACTGACTTGCTGGTTATGTTCCCTTTCAAACACCTTAGAGTTAGATACCATCCTTTCATATGCTTTTTATTCTTAGAATGCTTTGTTTCTTATTTTGCACGAATTAGTCATTGAATGGAAATATATTTGACTATGTAATGAAATGAGCATACTGTGTGCCTACAGAAGAGGCCTACACTAGTAAAAGTAGTTTCACTCCTAACTAGGAACCTCCAGCAGTTTGTTTGGTTTTTTTTTTTAACTTAAGCAGAAAATGTTTTTGTTTCGATATCATTCAGCTAACAGTCTTAACATTGATGTAATTGTCAAATTAATTGGTAAGTCTGTAGTGGATACACTGTAAAAAAAAAAAAACCAAAAGCAACCCAAAGCATCCAAATTATTGCCATTTTTGCAAATAAAATTGATTTTTATTTCCTCTAGCTTTTGAAAAATCTTTTCTTGTACGTAGTCTTTTTTTTAACAAGCTAAATAATTCTACTGGATTTACTATTTGCCAGAACCTCAAAGTGGAGAGGAGAGGCAACCTTGTTGAAGCCTTGGGGGTTTGAAACCAGTAGCACTGAATATATGGATTGGGATGGTCAAGAAAGACAAGCCTCTCATGGGATATTGGTGCACCTCCTCAAGGCTGTTCCATATTGAGTTATTTCAGCTCCCTCTGATTCATCCCATTATATTTTTGTGCACACTCATCCATTCCCATGATAACTTCACTTGTTGAGGATAAACACATTAGTAAGAGCTCACCTGTTTGGGAAACAGAGGGGCTGATCTGCTTCCACAATTACAGCGACCACCTTCTTAGTAAAGGTGAACCACTTTGGGTGGACCCAAAGGTTTTGGACCCTGTCCCAAACCTTATGTACAGCCCTGTGGCTGTGGGCATCTTCCCAGACCTGCGCGCTGATGTCTGGATGCAGAGTGCCGCTCTGACAACAGTTATGGTTAGCTACATTGAGAAATGACAGAAGAATTTGGCTCTATCACTATCGACAATATGATAGCGTTGTTATCAGCTGCTTAATTGTCCCTGAAAAAGCATTGGTGATTTTGCTTCAGATCTGCTGAAGAGCCGCTGATGTGTTCATTGCAAAAAGGCTGTTAGACTTAGGAGGTAACTATACTGAATTTTGTATGTTTTGAGTAATTTGTGAGAGCTTTCTAACCACGGGACTTGCTGACCCAGTGAAATACTAGTTTTTAGAGCCCTGTGCTGTGTCAAAGTGTACACCTGAGACGTTTCTAAAATGATGCAGCTTGTGTAGTGCTGAAATACTGTCTCTGAATTATTAGCTGAAAAATGAGTTTGAATGCAGGGAGGATGAGCAGAAACCTGATTTTGGATATATGCAATCAAGGAACACATAGTGGTGCAACCGGATGTTTGAAGCTTGAAGTTTGCAGGACAGAGAAGTAGTTCTCAAATTGCTTTACTGCATTGCGTGGCGTCTCTGTTCAGACTAGATTTATGTATGTAATGTCTTAGATAAATTCTTAGATCTCTCGTGTATCTATTGTTGCATAGTAACTTTGGTGGAAAAGAATAAGTAGAAGTGGGTGATGGGTTAAAATCTATGCTATATTGGATAACTAAATTTTCTGAAGAAGGTTAATGCATTTGGTGTAAATCAGTAATATGCGGAATACAGTATTATGTGGAGACTTTACTGGTTAAAATTGGAGGTGAAAAGGATTTGAGGAACAGTAAGGCAGGTAACAGTTGGCTGTAACTGAGATGACAGTGGGCTATGCAGGAACAAGCAGAAGATTACTTGTTGCCTTCTGCTTTAACTGGTAACACTGTCACTAGGCATGTTTTGATGACATTAGCTGATGAACTAAAGTTAAGAAAGAGCTTCAATTAGAAAGAGACTTCAGAGATTGGACCGAAACAAGTGGATGACACTGAGGACTGAAATAAAAAAATGTTTAATGACCCAGATGGTATATCAGTCCATATCCTCTGCTCAGCAGACAAGCAACAAGCATCTCAAGTGTGTGAAGGGCATGGACTAGGTGACAGGGAGCTGGCAATGTGATATGACTATGAGAAAACGAAAGTAAGCCTGGGATACATTGGGAAGTTCTTCTAGCAGAGAAAAAACCACTGATGTGTTTGTGGAGAGGCCTGGAGTGCTGCATGGTTCTAGGTGCCTCTATTTGAGGATGGCAACTCCAAACTGATGGGGTGGAGGAGGACTACCAGGCTGCCTGTGACCTTGACCATCCTCTTCAGAGAAGGAGAAGAGTTTGGCTTCTTCAGCCTGAGGCTCAATGGGCATCTGATAGCACTATGAGGAGAGGGGAAGGTCCTGAAGCTAAAGAGCTCGTTGTTGGCACAAATGGACATAACCTTAGTAAATAGAAGCTGAAAATCTCAGAAGCTGATTTCTTTGCTTAGAGGTTTTCCTGAAGCAGAACAACAAAACAACAGACAGCAGATGGACCAAGGCCTACTCTTGGAGCAGGGGGAAGGCTTCTACAGGGGACTGGATGAGCTGATACAGATGTGCTTTCCTGGGCTACCTACCTAGGGTGTGCCAAATTCTCATCTGAGGCATTGAATGAACAGTGTTGTTTCAGTCCATGAGAAAAAAACAAAAAGCCATAGCAGTTTCCAAATACAGTTGTGATGTGTTCAGCCGAGATGTTGAATACTACATGGAACCAAGGAATTGGGCTACTCTTATCACCTTCCAGAGGTTCACCTGAGGGTGATGTATAAGGCTGCTGTAGGGGTTTGCATGTTTATTTTCCCTCTCAGCAAAATACTTTAATTTTGAAGAAGGTCTTGTGCATTCATCATCACCGCTTTGTTTTCTTTCGTGGTTACATTTTCATTCTTCCTCATGTGTGTGTTCTGTTTTGTCTTTTGTAGAACAGTTCGTGTCTGGCTGAAGAGAGACAGTGGGCAGTACTGGCCCAGCATATACCATGCAATGCCATGTAAGTATAAGGAGATGTTTGCTGTCTACTGTGTATTTGCAAAATGGCTTTCCTTGTTTTTATGAAGCTTCATATTTATGACCATTTGCAAGGTTACCACTCCATATTAAATATTATTCTTGAACAATCCTCTTGGTTTCTGTGAAGCTTTACCAAGTTGCATGTTAATGCTTCTGAGAGGCATGAGGGATTACAGCAGCAAAAGGATACAGACACGCTAGCAAGGGCTGAGCATTTAATGCAAACATGGATTAAAAAATGTGGGAGCTCAAAATGTAGTCCTGCGTTCTGCCACTAATGGAGTCCATAAAGCTTTGGAAGTCTCCAGTATAAATCACTCTGCCCTTCCTACTGCATATGCTCAGTCCATTAGAGTGCAATGGTAAGTGAACGTAATTCCCTGCAGCAGCTAATATGATAGAGAGGATACTAGACAGGGAAGGCAGCTCTTCCAGTGAAGAAACAGGATCGTTTTACCCCTGCAATTAAATGTGGAAAACCAAGTCTTCCTAATGGATCCCTCCAGTATAATCTGCTCTATGTCTCCTCTCCCAAAGAGTGAGCATGCTTTAAAAGAAACTGCAGATCAGTGTTCATTTTTCCAAGAGATAGTTGACAGCCCCAACAGTTTGTCATAACCCCTGTGGTTGTGTGCAGGAGTATAACTCTGCAGGTCACCAGCAGCAGGGTTATGCTGATGCTACTGAGTCAGCTTCAGATGTGCTGGGTTAGCCTGTCTTTGGAAAGCTTATGAAGCTGACCTTAAATCCACAGATTGGGGAGCATTTGTCAAGTCCCATTGAAATGTTCTTACTGTCTGAAGAAAGAATTATTTTAAATTAAGATAGCTAGATTTGGAAGGGACATTTGTCTCCATGATACATAAAATATTTAATAGATATAATTACACATCAAATTCAGTTTGGGACTCTAGAGTGGCCATGGTGTTTGACTGCCTGCTCTAAGAAAGTGTTCATTTGGTAGAGAGGAGAATCTCTCTTCTTCCTTTGGTGATGGACTAACTCGTAAGAATACGTCAAGCCTCAAATGTACTTTCTGCTCAAGATTTTGCACAAGAAGGTATTGGAAACCAGCTAATGATGTGACAGTCTGTGGATCTCTGTCACGACCGCTAACAGTGAGCTAAGTTTCCTTGATCTGTCCTAAGAGCTCTGCATTCCTCAGTCCAACTGTTACAAAATGGCGATTTTAGCAGCTTGGCAATGATACTTCTCTTTTTCCATGTGATGTTTTTGCATACATTTGCATTTTAAAATCTTGTTAGGTCCTCCTCTGGTCTTAGCCAGGCTGCATTATTGCCAGTAATAACAGCTTCGCTGGAAATGGTGGAGTAGATCCAGATCCACTCAGAGAGGTCTATTTTAAAGATCCTTCATAAATTTGAACACCTGACACTGCTCCTTCACTTAGAAGGCTGGTAAGCTTTTGAGCCATAAAATATTAAAAGTATGTTGTGTTATTCACCAATTTCAAGAATGATCAGGTATAATTAATGACTGGAGCAAAGCCAATTACATTATCAGCCGTGGCTTTAAGCTTGGAAATCACGGTAAGAGCTCTGAGTCAGCCTCTGCACAAGTCCACACCTGACTGGAAATTATCGTTTTATCTGTCGTTTTGTCTGTTCCTGTGTGGATCACCTTTTTGATTGTGTTTTGTTGTCCAGAGAACAATGGCTGCCCAGAATTCTCTGTGAAAAAATGTAGTAGGCACGATGATGCCTTTGTGCTGCTTGGCAAGCTGTGAGTGGCAATCCCACCTATAGATATACCATTAGCATCACTCATGGCTTTGGTTATGGTGGTGTATGACCCACATACTTTTATGATTTGATAGCAGGTAGCCTTAATAACTGAGTTTGTGCCCTGGATACTCTGGGAGATGAGGAAGATAAGGAGTTGGGCCGATGCAGCCAAGTGCTTTGGTCAAGCTCTGCACCCACATGGGGCCATCAGTGCATTCTAAATGTGAAACCCATTAAATACCTGGGAAAAAGACCAAGATTGTAGATCCAGTCTGACTAGGGGCACTTGCTGCTGTTTAGACGTGGATTTCCCCAATTACCAAGTTTTAAGCCCTGCCTATGGGTGTTTCTGTGGTTGGAAAATTCTGGAAGACATGATGGCCACATTTTTGGTCATCTCTAGCACACAAGAAAGAAAGAGCTGTGAGTGTTATACACACTATTACATCATCAGTAAGGCAAACTTGGTAAGCTGGAAACCTGACTAATGTGTCTCCTTCACACCAGCATTGTCTCAACAGCTGTATTAACAACAGACCTCTGACAAGCAGATTAACCTTCATCATGGTTAGATGTGTACCCTCGGTTACACGTGTGCGACACAGATTATTGATGTGTAACCATGGTTAGAAGTGTGACTTTTGGGTAATGTCTGTACAGGAGAAGAAAACCCAACTTAGTAGACACAAATTTATGAAAGGAGAGGAATTGTAGTCAAGAGAAGTAAGCTTTGCCAAAAAAAAAAAAAAAAGCCACCCAGAAAGACCCAAACCCAACGACACAAAAGCCTCTCAAAAATGTGGAACGGAGTAAAGGACTTGGTGCAGTGAGGAACGGTGGAGTATCCAGCCTTTGAGGCAGATTGTACACTGCCTGTCTCATGATGTTTTTCATAGCTAACACTTTGTTTTGAACAGGAGGGTAAAAAATCTGCAGAGCAAAGCATACTCCTTCAGTCTTAAACTATGCCAATTTTTATGCACTTCAAAGGGGAGTCCCTAAAAGTGCAGGTACACATTTTGTATTTCTCTTCTACTTCTGTCAGCCTCTAGCAGAGATGACACACTATTGAGAGCATGAAGTATATAATTGGGCTTTTCCTCCATAATTAATTTTCCAAAGGCTAAAATCAGGGTGTATTTGCCCTGTATTTAAGATAAAGACTACAGCCAGACTTCTGCATCAGTAATATCCTGCCTGTCCGGTGTAGTAGTTCGAATCAATCTTTCTCCAGTCTGAAACCCAAATTGTTGCTAGGTACTGAAGTAAAGGGCCTTCAGAGTGGTGTTATTTTTCCTGGCTATTATTTTAAAAGGATCTTAAACATCTCAAAAGCTTAGGGTTTGGCAGTTTTCTTCCTTTCTTTTTTTCCTCCCCCTCTTCTTAATGAGTCTAAGTGCTGAAGTATCTGAATGTCACCTTATTTTCACTGAAGCATAAGCTGCTGCAGTCTTGTTACAACTGGCATCACTTCAACTACATTAGTGTAGCTAGTGTGGACATAATTTTAGCGCTGACATAATGATTTTTCAAGAGCACGTGTTACTGAAGAATTCCCTTAGGATAATGATTATAGCAGAATAAGTATCTTTACTCTGCTATGAATGTGTACACAGAGGTCTGGAATTTAGAAGTGACTTTTTTGTAATCAGCGGTGTCAAGCAGTTGCTTGCACCTTTTGTGTCTGAAGGGTTTCAGGCTATTTGGGAAAAGCATACTTCAAATAGCTAGTTTACCTGAGACTTTTTCTGTGCGAGCTGTTTATTGCCTTCACAGTTACTAGTAGCTCTTTCAATATATGGACAGTGTCAGCATTTGAAAGCTGATATGTAGAATATGCCTGTTCTGGCATTAAGTGCCTTTAAAAGGATTTGATGTTTATTCTGCTTAGAACTGCCTCTTTTTTATTTCTTTTTCCTGCAACTGTCTCGTTCTGCTACAACCCTAGAAGCCTCAATATAATTGTAATGCACCACCATCTGAAGGCATGATTTGAGTTTGCCTTTTCTGAGGGAGAGGTATGGGAAGGAGTAATTTTGTCACTGTTGGTAGCCCTAATTTAAGTCATTTCCCTTTTGGCAGTTTCCTTGAACTGAAGCCTTTTCTTTGATTTAATTCAGTCAGCTCTTCCAGGAAAGAAATAAATTGAGGTGCCTGCCTGGATGGGGATCTGGTAGACTTTCTGCTTGCAGCTGCTTGTACTTTAGGAAGTATTTAGAGGGGGACTTAATACTGAAGATAGAACAAGTTTTGTTAAACAGTCAATGTAGACTCTCCTCTTCTTCATAGAGCTTTGCTGCCAACTTAACTATCGAGGAAGATTTGCTGAGCTATGGACTGTTTAATCCTAGGTGAGACATTACACAAATTGAGAATATATCAGATACACAGTACTGCAAAAGAGAAGACTCCAAGCTTGTTAGTAACAAAACCACTGTGAGTAATCACAATGGAAAGTAGAAACCAAGAGGGGGGGAAAAAGCAGAACTAAAAGCACATCTGACTGTATTTATCACAAGAGTACGGTTTAAAAAACACTCTTATTACTACTGAAGGAGCAAGAATGCCTGCCCATAACTACAGTTGGCAATTGCTGCTGAAAAATGATTCCTGAAGGTTTCTGTTGGTACAGCATGACTCCCAGCTGCATGCTGTTGTGTTGAGCAGTAAAAACAATCTCTGCCTTCTGAATGCAACTATACAGTTTCTCAATTAAAAGAAGCATAGCTCTTGAATTCTTGCAAGAAAATTCTGGGTTTACCCTTGATGTGAACACTGCCAGATACTCAAGGGAGCATAATATGACTGACTTGTGTGCAATTTAAGAGTATATCCTGATGTTTATTAGAGTAATGTTGATATAATAAAACAATGGCTAGTTTTCAATGCAATCTTTTATTTTGGCCATAGTACGTGATACTGTCATAGTGTTGTCTGTGGTGAAGCAGGAGTAGGGGACAGTTGGACTCACAGTCCTTGATATTGGCTGATGCCTTGATTCCTACAGGTTAACTTTCTTACTGCAAGTATAGGATGCAAGCCTCTGACATAATACAGTGTTTTCTTTTATTGGCAGTAAAAGCAAATGTAAAAAATGAAATTATTCAGCTAAGTAATCTCTCAGATTTATACTGAAATATCATGTGCCTCTTATATCAAAACACCACCACTGCCCTTGTATGACATGCCTGTTCTCAGATAACTAGTAAGAAAAAATGAAGGCGCTGGAGCAAGAAATAGCTGTTGTTCCATGTCCTAATAGGATAGGGTTGAATGAATTGCAAGAACTTTTTTTTTTTTAATCCTTGCCTATTGAAAGAGGTAAAATGCTGAACAGCATCATAAAGCATGCTAGCTAGTTTTAGGCTTTCCAGAACTTCAAGAAAATGAGAATCGCAGTTTTGTTAACTTCATCAACATGTTCATTTTTTTCAGCTCCATGTTCATGCATGTCTTTTAACCCGGAAACCAGAAGGCTGTCCATAGGTCTAGACAATGGTACAATCTCAGTAAGTACATCCAAAGATTTCTAGTTGAAATGCTTCCCTTTTGAGAAGTATATGTGTGATGTTGTGGTGAGGATATTCTTGCTAGTGATTGGGAGAGGGACTTTTTTACTGCTAGTGGCACTGAAGCTGTAGTGTAGAAAATGGCAGATTATTACAAATTTCATTCCAACTGCCACAAAGATGTTGAGTGGGGTTTACAATATTTATCGAGCAACTCAGCAAAGTGTCTTAATTTGCATATCTCTTAAAAAATAGCAATGCAGCAAAACAGCTGTTGTTAAATTTGAGTGCCTTGTTAATCACACCATACCAAAGTTTTCTGAGAGAGGGGAAAAATAATCTTCTGAGAGGCATAAGATGGATTTCTGCTCCATACCTAGCTGCTTTTCCAAACTTCAGTGTCCGATTTTGTTTTCCTCTCACTTCCTTCAGAGGAGTTGCTCCTAACTGGCAGTGCTGTTGCTGAAAGATTTAGTTCATTAACATCTAAGAGAGATCTGTGCATGTGGAAAGGAAGCAAAGTGTCTTTTCAATCTGGGACAGAGGGTAACAGTTGACCTTATTAATTGAATTTTTCTTGTGGGGCGATGAGTGAAGAGCTTATCGCTTTGTGGGAGGGTGATGGGTATTTTTCACCTATGCCTTATCAATAGACTCCTCTTCCAGCTTAAGATCATTTTACCATCATTTCAGATTTTTACTGCTGTCTCTGCCTTGTGGGCTTTATAACTGAGCGTTTGCAGGTTGACATAAGGGCAGCTGTCTGCACTAAAGCCAAGATGGTATTTGGGAAAGGCTGTGTGACTCTTTTAGCTGTTGCCTGTGAGCTTTATCAAAGATGTGAAGGTTTTGACCTATAAAGCTATTAATGGCTAGTAGCAGAGGGGTTTTTTTCTGCCTGTAGGAGATTTCTCCTTTTGTGTCTAGGAGATGGGACAGCTGCCAGAGAATTCCCCGAACCTCTGAAATTCCCTCTTTCCCACTCTCTGAAATAGCTGTAATTTACCAGTCCTACTAGACACTTTTGTTTTCACCAGGCCCTTGAAGAATGTGAAGGCGACTGCAAGTAAGGTATTTAAATAACCTGGCATGATGGGGAGAGATGTGTCCTTTGTCTTCGGGGCATTTTGGCTTGAAGAGCCAGAGGGTGCTTGAGTCTCAATGGAGTCAAATATTTTCCATTCTGAAGCTAAGGAAGGTAAATGAGATATGCAAGTGGTAAACCAACATGTGACTTTGGGTACTTAGGGGTATATATTGTCATGTCTAAGGCAGATTCTATTTGTTGCTAAGCTGGGCTTTTCTTTTCCCAGTCTTCTGGATACAAGTACATAGGAGGGGGGAAGGGCTCGTATGTCTCAGTTTAGTCCCTGTAGCTGCAGGCAGTTGTGCAGTAGGACGTTGTGCGGAAAACATGCTCCATAAACTTCAACAAGCGATGAACTGTTTCCCTCTGTAGCAAACCTAAGGCTTGTAAGAGAAGCCACAACTGTAATATACTACAAGAAGTGGTGGAGGTGGGAATGGAAGAAGAGCAAGGGTGTCCCCCTATTAAAGTCCCAGCAGGACTGGGGTGTTAGACAAAATCTCCAGGTACTTGAAAATGGATTACAGCCACCCTCTGGAGGAAAGGATAAATTTTCCTTCCTGGGCACAGCTATGATGATCAGTTTAGCACGGGAGTATACAAGCAGGGCATGCTGACCACAGAATAAGAGAACTTACTACGACAAAGTGACTTTCCTGCCCTTGATTTTAACCATGGGGCCCTGGAGGGGAAAGTATGGGCAATTTACTCCAGCAGCTTGAAGTATTTGGGAGTTAGTCAGCTGTTCCACGTTAGCACTTCTGGTAACGCCCAGCACCCTTGTGTACGCTGGGTGCAGGACCAAAACCAATGCTGAAAATCATTCTGCATCTTCACTTTGTGTAGAAGGAAAGGAGTCCTGGCAAGGCCTGTAAGCTGATAAAAAACTCATGAGAGCATCACATAATCTCAAACTAATTTTGCAGAGCAAGGAAGTACTGCTTTTACTTTCAAATATAAATGAGGATAAGGAAGTGGAACTGCCTTTTTTCTTTTACATGAAACTTCTGTAACTGTATGGATTTTGGTTATAAGCCTGGTACCTCAGAAATGCAAGTGGTTCATTTTGAGAAAGATGGCCAGCAATGCTGTTGTCCAAGAAAGATGTTCGAGCAAAGCCACCATGAGGTGAGCTTGTATGGCAGCATTTCCTTGTGAAACAGGGTGACACTTTTTGCTTCCACAAAGATTGAGAGATTGTTTTCAGCCTTTTGTAACTTCTCAACGTGAAGGCTGCACAAACATTTGTGGAGCACAGTAGACCATTCTCTTGAGTGAAAGATTGTCTAGCATCTTGCTTGAAGAGCAGTGGTACCTGAAGTTAAAATAAAAAGTTTCTATGATTTTTTTTTTTTTTTTACATTTTGCAAAACGTTTTTGCAAAGAAATGGCATTTCTGCTACTTTATGCCTTAGGGACTGCCTGAGGTCCCTTTTGGAAGCCAAAAGGCCTTATCATGGTCATAAATTCCTTGCTCTGAAGTGGAGAATAACATGCTTTAATGGGTGCAAATCTCTCAAGATACCACAACAAGAAGAAAGAGAGGAAGGGTCTGTTACTTGCAATATACAGGAGACTTCCCCAGCCAAGATGAGACTCCTCACCTATTTCATCCATCTGAAAGTTAGCTTCCTGGGTAAAGTTAATCATTAGCTTCTGCAGCCAGTAGAGAGAGGTGAATTGCCTTTGGAGATACCCATGTTAGTTACCCTAGAAATTATTTTAGAATCGCATAAATCTCTCTCCCTATTTCTGGGGAGATGTAAATGAGGGATTTATTTTTTAGGTGGCTGAAGCTGAATTAAATTGATCTTTTTTGCTGGCCATGCTTCTGTGTAGGTGAAGCTGTTACACAGTTCGAGCAGGGCCACAAGGACAACAGGGCACCAGAATAACCGCTTCAGAACTGGGGATGGTACTTGTTAGGATAGATTCATCTTCCACATCATTTGATCTTGCAGGTGTCTACAGGTTTGGCCCTAAGCAGCACTTTGAATATCTGAGACTGAGTCAGGCTCTGCCTGCTGTTGTACACCCCTCTGCTACTTTGGGAAGTTTATTACTTTTTCCTTCAAGAAAACTAAATGATAGTTTCTCTCCTCTTCTAGTTCTTGTGCTTTATAAAGTGAAAACACTGTAATCATTTTATAGAGCTTTCTTTGCAACAGACATAGATGTAGCATCTGACAGTAGATTTAAGAGTTTTCATTTTATTCCATTTCTGAAGCGGGTTTATTGTTCTCTGGAAGATGTGGCGAGAGTGCTGTCGGTCACTTGTGCTAACAGGACAAAGTCAAGCCTTGTAAGGAGATCCACAATGTGCTGTCTATCAGAGTACAAACTGTAAGTTCCCTGGGGTGGGAACTAGGTTGTGAATGAGTAATGCATAACTAATACATAAAGATTATTAACTCTCACAAATGGATTCAGTTGCCTAAGCAGAGTGCTATTTTGGGATACATCAGTTGGCATATGCCTGCAGCTCTGGAAAGGTGTGGGTCTTCCTTAGACCCTGGGCCATGTCAGCCAGACCCATGGCCAAGGACTCTGAAACAGCGCATGCCTGAGTATGGGGTTTGTTTGCCTTAACAAGAGTAATTTAAAACAGTATGCTGATAATACTCCCAGGGTGAGGATTTACAGAGGTCTTGGGCTCAAGAGAAGTTCATGGTGGATGTATGTGTTTCAGTGTGAGGGAGGTATGCTCCATGAGGGTATAGCTGAGTCTTTGTACAATAGTGAACACGAGACTGGACAGTCTTTTCAGACGGTCAAGACTTCTTTCTGCTTTATGGATGCTTCCATGGTACCAAGTCACTGTTGTAATAATAAGCTTACCTGAAAGAGCCAAGACTTATTTACTAACATTTTCAGTATGGCAAAAAAGGTAGTAAAGTAGCTCCAAAAAATCCTCTGAAGAGCAAAGAGTGATCTTGCCAGAAAAAATGTTTTTATCCCTGCAAGGAAGGGTTTTGGTTTTGCCATCTTGAGCGCTGTGATATATCCCAGCCCCTCCTGTGCAAAAGGGCTCACACAGGACTTGGAAATCTTTCTCTGTTCTGTTAACAAGCACCGACTGAGCTATGCAGGTGACCCCAGCCTTTCCAGCTCATTAAGAAGAGCCAAAAAGCTGCCTAATGAGAACCGAACGTCAGCAGCTCTGAGAGGAGCAAAACATCTACATATGGAAAGATAAAAAAACAGTTTCTGCTGGTACAATGTTAAAGAGATGTGGTCAGTGTTTTTGTAGTGCAGATCACAAAATGTATGTGCAATAGGACATGAATTTTTTGAGCAAGGTGCCCTGTGCTAAAATACCTGTCTATTGACACAACTAACTCATTCGGCCTGGAGAGGAAGAGGGGAATGAGTGCAATGGAAGAACGCGTGATAGTGTAAAGGGGAGCAGGGAGTAAAAGACCTGAAGAAAGATTAGAAAATGCAAAACAAGAAAATGCATTGCAAATTATCATATGCTTTCAAAGGAGAAAATGAGAAGCAGGAAGTCTTCAGGGAAAAGAAAAAGAAAAAATGATATCCAGTATTCAGATTGATGGAACTGTGTTTATTGTGTACTGTGTTTGTTTATCTCTTTGGATCGAGTGGTATATTAATAGTACATAGCTGTAGTTTGTATTGAAGCATACAGAGCTAATCAATACTTGGTTAAACCTTACAAACTGCAGTTGTGTTTGATTCACTGTATTACAATGGAGAGACTCAAAAGCCTTTTCAGTTTTCCACTGAAACTGTGGGACTGTTGGGATCATGGAACAGAGTGGCCACATTGAATTTATCAAGGGAAAAGTGCAAAGAAAAATGAGAGCGCAAATCACACTCTTCATACCACCTGAAGTCACCAGCATCTGTGTGCCACCACAGTGAAAGCTGGGGTCAGTACCAGGACAGCCAAGTTGGTTGGAAAGGCAGACATATTCTGCCACCATGTGTTGCAGCAATTGAAACCTTTTCCCTTTAGGTAACAACAGCAGAAAGTTAGCATTCATAACAAAGGTTCCTGCTTCAAGTAGGCTCGGTAGTAAAGCATTTCATGTGGTGGTTTAGCATTCTTCAGGCAGTGGTTAATGAAAACCACTTCCCCTGTAAGTAGCTAGGGAGGTATAGCAGATTTTTAACATTCTGGGGTTTGTAGAGTTAAGGTGACCCTGGTATAGAAATCCAGCTGGCTTAATTGATTCGTTACTGCTGTTCAAATAACACTCCCCACTGTAGTCCTCAGCTGCCAGGGGAAAGCTAATGGGAGGTGGAGCAGATTAAGGAAAGAAAGATGAAGTAGAGCAATTCAAGACAACATATTTATAACTAACTTATGAGCAGAAACCTAGAAACAGCGAAATACAGAGCTGCCTCAACTCACAGTTGTTTTCCAGGGAGCTGGGATCTGTAGATGTTCCACAGATGAGTATTGTAGCCTCTCCACCTTGTTATCAAGCAGTAGATATGATGTGTAGGGTAATCCTGGTGCTGGAAAGCCATGCAGATTACCTACAGTGACCCCACAGAAAATGCAGAATGACCTTTTTTTTTATTATTATTTCTATTTGGAAACTGTGGGTGAATACACTTTTTGTGTGTGGTTAGAATGTCTTCTCATGCACTTTTGCACTGAATGTTTGGTTTGCATTAAATATAGTTTGTAGGCTCCTGAAATCCAGTCCTCTCCACCTGTATGTTGCACAGTGCTTATACATGAATATTTCACACTGTATGCTTTAAAATTTAGCTTATCTTGTGTTTATAATACTTCTCTTTATTTTCACCCTATTTCCAGATTGAATGAGCTAGGTTTTACTACTTCTGTCCCCAAGGTAGATTAGCTCAGGGAGTTTCTGTGTAGTTTGCTATAAATTATTAATATGATGTGTTTTTACACTCCTTGTTTTTCCTTTGTGTTTCTCTGAGTACGCTGTGTACACATGTAGATACCTGACAGCAGTTAGAACGCTAATTCATGTGGTGGGGCTGCAGAGCCTACCCTTTGCCTGGGTGTTTTCTCCAGAGAGATGTTGCGGGAGTTTCGTTGTGGCTGCTCTGTTTCCTCTGCTTGGAGCAACCTCTCTTCTTCTAAACGAGTGGTGGGGGCATCCAGCTGCTCAGTCACTTTAACCACATGGGGTTTTTCCAGGAGCAGAAGCTGCCATGCTGACCCTTAGCTACTGTTTTCACCATTTCCTCGTGCACAAGCCGTATCGGCGGTTAAACAGCAGCACCAATGCAGCAGGGCTGCAGAGCGAGTCCCTGTAGGTGTGCTCCTCCCTGGCCGCAGGAGCGAGCCTGGCTGCGTCACACCTCGCATCTCTCCTCAGGCAGTCACAGCCTGTGCTAAGCCACCTTCCATCCCACGCACGACTGCTTGTTACCCGCAACGAAGCAGTAGCAAAGTAAGAAAGTCTGCTTCCAAGATACCAGAATAANAGGGCTGCAGAGCGAGTCCCTGTAGGTGTGCTCCTCCCTGGCCGCAGGAGCGAGCCTGGCTGCGTCACACCTCGCATCTCTCCTCAGGCAGTCACAGCCTGTGCTAAGCCACCCTCCATCCCACGCACGACTGCTTGTTACCCGCAACGAAGCAGTAGCAAAGTAAGAAAGTCTGCTTCCAAGATACCAGAATAAATATTGACCAATAGTGGGATAAAATCAAGGGGGGGGGGGAAAAGTCCGAGTTTCTATTTGTCTGAAGCACCGAGAGACTTTTGGACAGAAACCTGAAATGTATTCCCATCGCAGACTATTGCGTACCTAGTTTGGGCTGAGCAATTTCAAGGGGCTCTTACATATTTATATTGAGTTTCCGGAGTGTTCAGGTTGGGGTGTAGTGTATGTACACGCATGGGATACGTGTATGTACACACATGCACGCATGTGCGCTCATAGCTGTGTACACATGGGGGTTTCTGCACAGGCAGTCCTGAGCAATAGATGTTTGCTATGTGCCAGATCTCAGGTCTCTCGTTTTGTGGTATCTCAGCTGCTAGCCAGCCATTTCTGTCAGCTTTTTTGACTTTTTTATTAACAGTTCCTCTTTTATCCCCACCATTCTGTTTGGAAGCACTCTGATGTTGTTTCTTAGGCAGCTTTAAAAAGTGAAATATTTCAGGTTTTTAGATGGATGTACTCAAAATGAGCAAAAGTATAGACAGGGCTGTGGTTGCAAAGAAGGGAGAGCTTACCTTCATAACGGATTCAAAAGAAAACACTCTCAAACACTTTACATCTCTAAGCACTGTTTCTTTTGTTTTTTCTTCCTCCTCCCTCAGGAATTCATTTTATCGGAAGATTACAACAAGATGACACTAGTGAAAAGTTACCAGGGTAAGAACCGTGGTCTGTGTTAATTGGTTTGTATTGTCATTAATTTTTGTTAATGTTCTCTTAAGGAGTGTGAATGGAGAGGGATTTTCTTTACAGTGATTGATTTTTTTTTTTTAACCTAATGTAAATGCTGATTTTCTCAATAGATCAATAATGTGCTTTGTTCTAAGATTACAAGACTTTTAAAGAGCAGTTTCATGTTCTGTTTTTCCTTTTACGTGTTCCTTTCGAATATCATTCTAGACAGCAAACTGTCCAAAATCCAGAACACGTTTGAGTAAGTTTTTAATCTTTAGTAATCCAGTGTATCTAATGAAACAATTTAGGAAACTAACCCGTCTTTTAGGGATGAGGCATTTAGGACTGTAGCTTTTGGGGTTAGTCTCGTTATGTTTCAATAATGGTCGGCTTCAGCAATCTCAAGATTATCAGTTATATATCAGTTACCTGTTATATTAAAAGATGCTAATCCATACCTAATTATATTATATGTAATTATATTCTGGTATTCACTAATGTGATGTTTTAAGAAACCTAGCTACTTATCCTTGTCAAACCTCTAAAGGACACTCCGCTTGGGACAGGTATTCGTATAAAAGTAACAAACACACACAACAATTTATTCTTATATCTCTTTTGCTGTTAGATTAAGAGATGATATGATATTATAAGGTATCATATGCTAAGCATTATGTTTCTGTATAGAATCTTCTGATATGTTGGCTTCAGATTTCTCACATATATTTTAAAATATGTATTTACTCATGTATTTTGAGTTTTATACCTTGAAATGTTGAGAGGATAATTTAGATCTCTAAATAGAGGCTCTGGGTATCTGTAACATTTAGATTTCAAGGTGTGAAGAGAATCTTGATTATGCAGAGCATGGCTAACATGCATCGACTTTTGAGCGTTTTACTTCAGCTCTTTCATGAATGCCTGGTGTGTTGTAAAATTAAGCTAGAATGCCCGCATTTTTTCTTGGCTTGTAAAAACTGAAGAAAAATACCCAATGACAATAAAATATATATGTGAATCTTAAAAGATTGCTGCAGTCTGACTGTACAAGTCTTTAGTATCCAAATTTGTGATTGCTCCACAATAACCAAAGTTTGACACACCTACGTTTCATATTTAAGGGTTGTTCCACTGGGGAGTCCTACTGACTGTTCCGTAGTCCCCTTTGTTGTTCGCTTATCCATTTCCATGCTTGGATTCAGTCTTGCAGGCTAATCACAGCCTAGGAAGTGTAACCTGAACTCTGTTCTTCTGCATATGCAGAACAACATATGCATGAGACCATCTTTCTTGCCAAGCTCTTCAGGGAAAAGGCTGAACATTTTGGAAGGGGGGAACGTATATCTTGGCACTTTGGCAGAATAGCCAGTTGGTGGCAGCCCACCTAAGGCCTTGAGAGCACCCCCACATAAAATTAAAAAAAATGCGTGAAAATGGAGGCTGTTCTCATGTGCTGCTGCTGCAGAGCATTGGAGGAGGCCTTTGGATAGGAAGATGCCATGGAGAACCTCCATGGGTTGTCCTGTGGGAGAATCCCAAGAGTTCAGATGGCATCCCCCAAACGCTGGACAACAGAGGACTCTAATGACGGTCCGTTAACATCAGTAGAGAGGCAGTACGTGACCACAGTCCCACCTGGAGTCGCCTCCTCCTTAGACTGCCTGTGTCAGCGCGGGAAGGTGTTTGATCAGCTCTGGTGACTTTGTGCCAGGACTCTCAGACAATGTGTTAGAAGATTTTTATCTGAAAGCTGCGGACTTATTTTAGGGAAAGAGAAGCAATACTTGTGCCCAGAATAGGCGTCATTTCAGGTCTAGCCCAAACCACAGCGATCGCTGACAGTGTCTGCCTTCAGGCGCTTTCCCTGCCTGCCGCATCCCTCAGGGGCACGGACCCCCTGTGCCGCTTTCCTCCCTCACTTCCAGAGTTTGATGTTTGGTCTTTTGCTTGTTTAAGCTGATGAAAACTGAATTCACCTCATTTAAATAATGGCAATGTGTGAGTGACATAGTTTTGGGAGCAGAACGAAAGTGTGGTGATTCCAGCCTCTGGGATCCCCCAAACTGATGTGCGTGGGAGTGTCTGTAGTAATCCCCTCTGTGCAAGGGTTAAAGAAGCATTAAGGCTGATGTTCTGCTTTCTGCACGTTGCCGGCCATGTGGGCAAAAGTTTGGTTTTGGAAAAATACGTGCTCAGGTACTGTTGGAGATTCACCTCTCCCGCTGCTTCCCTGGACCCGTACTGGAGGTCTGCGGTGCTGGGGAAGCATTGCGGAAGTGAGATGCGATGGGAGCTGCTGTCAGCCACAGGCTCTTACAGCTCCATTGGACCATGACCCAGGAGGTACTTCGGTGTTCCTCACAGTTGCCTCTGTCCAGGACGCTGGATCTGAGCTTACTGGGGATGCCACTGCAACCAGAATCCAACAGCACTGCTGGGACACACGGGCACAAACTGGAACACAGGCACAAACTGGAGCACAGGCAGTTCCACCTGAACATGAGGAAGAACTTCCTTACTGGGAGGGTGACAGAGCCCTGGAACAGGCTTCCCAGAGAGGCTGTGGAGTCTCCTTCTCTGGAGATATTCAAATCCCACCTGGATGCATTCCTGTGCACCCTGCTCTAGGGGCACCTGCTTTAGCAGGGGGTTGGACTGGATTATCTCCAGAGGACCCTTCCAACCCCTACCATTCTGTGATTCTGTGACACAGCGAGGTGGGAAGGCCCCATGTTCACCATGCACTCTGGGAGAATATGCAAGGAAGGGCCACTTAGTCCTTTGGGTAGGCATGTTGTGATCCAACCGAGATGTATTTTCCTCACCTGGTCCAGGATGACTCCCCTCCACAATCCCATCCTTGTAGTACACCTTCCTCACATGGCTGTGCCATGTGCCATGTATAAGGGTTGGCATAAGCATCTTGGCAAAGCCTTCGGGCAAGGAAAAACATAATTTAAGAGGACCACGTAGTTTTGTTGAGTATGGTGGCCTTCTAGGAGTTTATTTGTTTAAAGCCTTCCTTCTTAAAAAGTGTTGGGTGTTTGGGTTTGTTTGTTAAAGTTTTCAAGTAAAAGGCCTTTATATTCTTCAAAGATATTTTAGCAGGAGTAAAAAATTTTATTTAGTCTACCAAGGAGCTTTAGCTTGCCATGCTGGCTGGTTTTGCATGTGCTGGCTTTGTTTGTAAATGTTCAGCAATGCTCTTAAAAGAAGTACCTTGTTCAGCGACTGGCTGGCTATTGATCATGTCCAACAACAAGGTATTATTATAAGTAGCTGAAACTGCTGTAGTGATTAAGGGACACTAATTGCATCTTGAAAGGCCACGAATATGCATGTGAAATGATCTGCTAGTGACAGAGGATGATGGCATGTGCATAGGAGGCCCTTTGGTCTTGGGAGAGTTCTGTGGTATGGTAGCGGAGCGCTGGCAGCAGAGGTGGCATGCCATGCTCTGCAGAGGCTTTGCTGCTGTACTGCATCTGGAGTTGCAAAATCTTCCTTTTCTTGAAAGGTGTCAAAACACAGAGACTGGGGATGTGACACAGTCAGTCAGGACTCTGGGGTGGGTCACAGGGCATTGGTGTCCTACGGGCACTAACTCCTCTTGCGTGAAGAGGGGTGGTGCAAGCATTTGAACGGTGCCGTTTGGGATGCTCTGAGAGTGCCAAAGAAATCCTTTCCTCCCCTTGGCAGCCTTGGCTTCCAGCACCTGCCAGCCCCCTCCAGCACCTCAGAGGCTGGTCCTCTGCTGTTGCTGCTTCCTGCTCTGCTCAGCCTTCTCCATGCTGCTCCTTGCAACTGCACCTTCTTGCCAGGGGCCATCTTTCCAGTCTGTGGATGATATAACAGCTCCTGCTTTTTAATTTATTTATTTATTTATTTATTTAACACACATTTGTTATGCCGAACAGGATTTGTAGTCCTGCTTTTGCCCCACACTTTCTGCAACCTGCCCGCTTCAGGGATGTTCCGCTGCCTCCTTGCTTTCAGGCCAGCCCACACCATGCCTTTCCTTCTGCTTTCCCCTATGCACAGCCTCTTATCTTGTGCTTTTCTTGCGCATACTTTTCTTTATTACTACTAACTTCCACCTCTCTTTTGGTGTTTGCTGCTGCTTTTCACTGTTGTGACTCTCCCTTTCAGCCAGCACAGCCTCTTGCCCTGCACTATGTGTGGCCATGCAGTGGCTGTGCTTTTTGGACCTTTGCGTTTATGCATAGCACAGACCCTCCTTTCCCCTGCCCTCTGGCTGCTGACATCTCAGTGTGCACCTCCTGGCTGCAGCTGCTTTTATCTAGGCGTAGCCCTTCCATCCTCTCTCCACCCTAGTCTTTGCACAGTGCTGGCTGCTGCATTCCCACAGTACGAGTGCAGCCCCTCTGCTTCCTTCCACCCTCCTGCTGCAGATGGACCTGCTCCCTTCTCCTCCCTGCTGCTTATCTACCTGCTGTGCAGCACATAATCTTTCCCTGAGCATGGGCTCTCTTCTCATGCTGGCTTAGAGAAATCAGCTCTTGCCTGGTGCTTGCTGTGGCTTTTTCTGCACTGTGGCCACATTCACCCACCATCCCCGCTTCTGCAACCTGCTGTTGTTGCAGTGAGCAGCTCCACTTTTGTCTGCACACACATGGTGATCAAACTTTTGGTGGATGAAGGACCAAGTTTTTGTTTGCTGCTTCACGACCCTGAACCTGTGTTGATCCTAGGGCCCAGACCTCTTCCTTGCTTTAGTATCCAGCTTCTGACCTTTTGACTTCCTGCTTCTTTAAGCCTTACATGGGTCAAATTCACTCTAAATGACAAGTGACTTTCTACTTGCATTTGTCCCCTCTTTCCTTCCTTACTTAGACAACCTCCACTGTGCTCTTTCACAGTTCAGATATTCTGTCATCAGTGTGTGTGCAGTGGTACTAGCTAATACATGCAGCACTTTGAGATGGGCAAGAGTGCTGAACTGAAAGCTCTTTTGGGGGAGGGGGGATAGGCAAAGCTATCATGTACACACCTTCCACCTCTTGCCGTGTACACATTTCTTTAATGTCTACTCCTTCCTTGCCAGAAAGAGCTCACCATCCACAGACAGTACTTCTAGCAAAAGGTGCAAGCCCTGCCTTTTAGAAGAAGTTTTAGGAGGTGGTAGGAAGAGATATAGGAGAGTTGAGTGGTGCCAGCTATCCCTACGGCCAGTTCAAACCACAGGAAGCCAACACTAGCAGTAGCAGTTGCCCTGTACTGAGACAACATCTCTGGACAAGCCTTGAACCGCCTGATCTCAGCCAGCTTTGCACATCCTGTGGAAATGCATGGGTCTGTCTATGGCACTGCTAGTGCATGCAAGCCACAGGGACATGTATATGAGCTCATCAGGTGCTTGTAGCAGCATGCACCCCATCACGGCCCTTTCTGCAGTGCACCACTCCACCAGGTAGTGCAGGTGCTCCTGGGGAGACCTACAGATAGGTAAAGACAAGTGTTAGTCACCCATGGGGTCACTTCTTCCCAGAGAAGAAATCTGGAGGGTGGAGAGAAGAGATGATCTCTTTAAAAGAGTGACTCCTGGGTGGTCCCCATCCCTCTATCCTGATTACAAACCTGGAGTTTAAAAGTGTATGGAAACGAGAGCCAAAATCTGAGCCCTTTTATGGGCAAGGGTGTCTTGGCACAGTTCAAATCTGATGCTGTAAACTAGTCCAGCTGCCAATCACAGTTACTGCAGCTTGCGTCAATGCATCTGTTGACTTTTCTCCTCGGGGAATCTAGATCTAAAAAGCACCATGGATCAGGGGCAGATGTTGGCTTGGGCAAACCTCCTATGCTTTGCTACAACTGGTTCACCCTCATAGGGTTTGAACACCGCTCTCACCTATGCTCTATATTTGTATTGGGCGGGCAGCAATCTTCCCATACTATTCTGAGGAATTTATCTGCATTTCAAATGGAGGCTTCAGAGTGGTTTTTAAGCTTCGAAAGGTATTTAGTCTTTCCAGTGTGTCAGCTTTTACACCAAAAGAGTACAAACAGCCTGCTTTGTGTGACATGTTGCCAGGTCTCAGAACAGTAATAAACCAGTAGGGCTGTGGATTGAGGAGTACGGCATTTTCTGCTAGGTTACAGCTGGGAATAATTCTACGTGTCTTTCCAGCCACATGTTTTATTAAAAAGTCAGCTCATCAGCACTTCATGACCAAGCCCACTGGTCATTCATACGAAAACCATCTGTACATGCCTGGGTTCCCTTGCTTTAATGAAAAGCTTTTGTTGGCTTTATTTAGGTAGCAGAAGTTTATTCCTTCTGCTGGTTTATTCATCTTGCCCAGCTGTGATCTTTTTAAGGGAGGTTATTTTATTTTATTCCAATTTCCTTTCTAGCTGGTTTACATGCAATGCTAAAACTTGCCTTTGGTGCAGGGTTGTGCCTGTGCCGTAACTCATTGTTCTGCTGGGGTACCACAATCTGCAGCCCAGATCCACCAGACCTCATGACGGGATGAGCAGCAGCATAGGCATCTGCACGGTTGTCATAAAACCTGCTCAAAAGAGGTTTGAGTAGAGCCCAGGGTGCTTTCCACAATGGCAGCTTTGTTGGTGATGATACAATGATGGAAGGAAGACTTGTGCTGCTGTAGAAGATAAATGGCTGCAATAGGCATGGAAGGAATTAATTCTTGCTTCTGGTCTTTCTCATGCAAACGCTGAACACGCAGAGCAGGGACCTTACAAGCTTGCATGGTAGCTCGTGTCAGTGGGATTATTAGACACCAGCTTCTTCTGTAGGGATGGGTGAATGGGTGAGTAGGGAGTGGAGAATTGGGTGCGGCTGGTATTTGCAGTGGTCTTGTGCCCCCATGTTCTTCTCCACAATGCGATTATATGTCTGTCTGCTTGATTTTCAGCTCATCAAAGCAGAGTCATAATGATTCTGTTTGTCCTGGAGATGGAGTGGGTGTTAAGCACTGGACAAGACAAACACTTCACGTGGCACTGTTCGGAGAGCGGCCAGCGGCTGGGAGGGTACCGCACCAGCGCAGGAGCCTGTGGCCTGCAGTATCCTTTGCTGAGCGCTCAGTTTTATTTCTGCTCTTTAGCACTTAAACAACCTCTTTGGTTTATTTTTCTAGCTGTCCTCCGAATTTTGTGCCCTGTATAGGTTCAGTGCTTTGTGAAAGAAACCGTTATTTAAAGCAAATTTTAAAAACTGTCCGTTCTCCTTGCTTTGTCTCCTTAATGCGTGGTGGCATATTTAGGTCTAAGCATTTTTGAGCAAAACAACGGGTGATCTGCAAGCTATTGTGGTCTGCTATTGTAATAAAAATGGACGGGGCCTTCATTTAAACATGCAGTGCATGCTTTCTGCTAAGAATTAACAGTAGCAAAGTAGGTCGGTGATCAGGTCAGTGTGCCTGTGTGTGCGTGTGGTAAGAATTAAGTGACTTTAATATGAAATAATGAGCATTTGTCCTTCACTCTGGAACAGCCCAGTGTTGGGAATTTGGGTTAACTAAGGAGTAAATGGGTCCAGAAATGGCACTCAAGTGGCTTATTCACCTAGAGCTGCCCCAACTGCCTGACAATAAAAGAAATATTAATTCAGCTTTATTGCAAATGAAAAAGGAAATGGAAAAGTATGAGCTCTCAGGCTGAAACCAGGGGTTAGCATAAACAGACTTTTTAGTGCCCCGTGGTGTATGTGGCATAAATGATGTGTGTTTTGCTAGTTCATGGAAAGTGAAACTGACTCTAAATTACTGTCTGAACATGGGCTTGCTTTGTGTCATCTGGTCATTCAGCCAATCTAAATGGCATAAAGACTGAACTTAATTTTCAATTGAATGTTAAATACTTTTGAAAGTGTGATGCAGGCATTTGTCCTGTATTTCCTAAACTGCTGGAGAATGGACTGTTTCGAGTGATTCAAAATTTTGGAGAACACTTTGATTTGGGTCATCGGATCATGCTGGTGGAGGGCAGGGGAAGCGAGAATCATTGACAAATATTGCAGAAAGCTTGGCAGAACAAGGAACGTGGATTTTTTTTGCCCAATGTCTTGTGTGCATAAAATCAGTGCTAAGCAATTAAATATCCAGTATGGACTCTGAATGTAGAATTAAATTGGATGAAGAGGTCAGAATCTGTCCAGATAGGTGGTTGAATGGGCCCAGATTTTATTTGGTTTAGAATATGGTGTGTGATGCACATGACGTAGCTGACACTTGCCCAGATACGACATAAAACAATAATTTTTTGTTCTATTTGTAAACTTAAGCATAATGAAGGAGCAGAAAACTAGTAGTAGTTGTTTTATACAATTTTGGGAAGGAAAAGAGAGTGGACACCACCCAACTCTAGCACCTAAGTTAGAGACCCTGGGGAAATGACTCCTTTATTCATGGCGAAGGGCTACTTCAAAGGTGTTTCGTAATAAAAACAGAAATTGCATCCTCTGGAATAGTTTCATTTTTTTTCACTCTTTGGTTTACTCAGGGAGACTGCACTATTAATTTGAACAGGTATGAGCTTGGTGCCTAAAAGTACACTCCAAATACCTCGAGACTGAAGTATTATTCACAAGGTTGCGTTGTATTCATATGAAAAGAATTAAGAAGTCATGAAATGAATGCAAAGCTTCTCTAAGCAATATATTTTCCTCAGCATCTATCTATCAGATTTGATGTGGAAACCCGGCATGTGTTTGTTGGTGATCATTCTGGCCAAGTGACCATACTCAAACTAGAGCAAGAGTCCTGCAGCCTTGTTACAACATTTAAGGGACACACAGGTAAGGCCTCAGGAGGAGACCCAATTTGGTTCTTCATCTGTGCTCAGCGTAATGGTGGTTTGACTCTGCCGTGAAACGCTAGGATGTCTGGTGTCAGTGCATAGCATGCAAAGGAGATAGACCTCAAACTGTCACTACAGCTTAGGAAAGTTTATTCTTTACTGGTAAAAATGAGAGCCATCAGACTTCTGATCAGAAAACTTCTGTGGCAGAAAACACTACAATCAGTAGCTGCTAATTAAAGCAGAGTGAGAGTAGAATGAGTTGTGGTAACTCTGGGGGGGAAGTATGCTCCTCAAGGAAATACCCATATTGGTAGATACTTTTGCCCAGGTGGAATAGGCACATCTTGGAGACATTAACTGCTTGTTTCAATGCTGGGACTCATGCCCTTTCACGCTTTAAAACCAGCAACTCTGGGATGTGATCCTGCAGTCTAACAGAAGAAATGGTGGTCATTCCTCAGCGTTTTCTCTCCATATCCCTCCTCTGGTTGAATGCTAATAGCTCAATCATGAGCTACCACAAGGTAGTTCAGTCCTTGTGCTAGGATACTGTGAAGGTGCCCATAATATTTCACACTTGCTTCTCTTTTTTAATAAAAGTCTATATCCTGGAATGATGGAGATGAAAAGCTGTGTAGTCACACCGTGACTATCCTACTGCTTTACTCGCTTCACTGCTCAGTGGCTTCATCCATGCGAGTGGTAGTGGAGCCCTCTGCCCGCAGAAAAGCAGGATGGGGCTTCAACAGATGTTCTAGGCTGTTAGTTTTCAACTGGCAAGCACAGTGGCTGCATGGCCTTTGCTAGAGACCTGCATTTGAATCATTGTCTCTCCATATTTTCTGTTGTATCTTTTATAGATATGTATATGTAGCTATATTCCTGTCTTCCACTTTCTGTAATGAAATGACTGTTGTGTGCATCTCCAATTTCAGGTGGTGTCACTGCTCTCTGTTGGGACCCAATACAGCGAGTTTTGTTCTCTGGCAGTTCTGATCATTCCATTATAATGTGGGATATTGGAGGAAGAAAAGGAACAGCCATTGAGCTGCAAGGACATAAGTACGTTCAAAGCCCTTCCTTCTGCTTTTATGGGAGAAAAAGCTAAAGGCAGAAGCCACATCTGGAAACAAAAAGCCCAAAGGTTACAGTCTTCACATGCCTCAAGCTTGTATGTGTGACTCCCTGTGGTCCATATACAACTGGAATAAGTTGCTTGTAGTAAGTTTTTCAGTGTTGAGCCCACAGGCTGTTTTGAGAGTCTGCAAAGGGTGGTGAAGGAAAGCACAGTATCTATAGCCCTGAATGTGTTAATGCCAGAGCCTGCACCTTTGTTGGAAAGAGGAGGGTCTTTAGAGGAGAACAGCTGCGGGGAAATTCTCGCTTTTAAGGTGTCAAGGTCCTTCCTTCCTCTAGAGGGAGCATCAGGCTTGGACAATTAGTCCTTTTTTCCTCCACAGTTTTTCTGTGCCACTTTACCTACAGCCTGAATTCTAAGTAATGTGCTTTACCCACAGGGGCCTTCACCATCTCCTCAATGCAAAGAAGCTTAATATTTGCACCTACAGACCTCGCATTTGCGTAGCATAGTAGGTGTCTCTGAAGAAGAGTAAGGCTGTGCTGGGTGTTGAGTAGAGATCAGAATGGCTCTAGTTGCAAAGACCTCATAGCCTTTTAACCCTGGCAATGCAACAAGTTTGTTTCAGTGTATTGGGAGTGCATATACGTGGGACTTGCATGCCAGGGCCTGGTCAGGAGAGGCAAAATCCCACGGTGGTTTTTGTCTAACAGTTTTTTACATATTGATACGTTTCTTTTGAGTGATGCTGCACTCTGCTGAGCAATTTGAATGCCACTGGGATTTCAGAGCTCTGCAGAGCTCTTGCTGAAATTCCCAGACCGCCCTTGTACCCTAACATTGGTGCTTGCTAATGCACCACTGCTAGATTGATTGCTGTGGAAATTAGTTCTCCTAATACAAAGTTAGCCTCTGGATCTTAATCTATGCCACAGCCGTTGGCTGGCACCGTATAGCATAGACACCTGGTCCTAAGTACTGAGAAACATTTCACCTGATGGTGCCGCTGGTGTCAGCAGACGGGCGCCATGAAGACAGGCTGTGTTGTACCGAACTGTCCTGTAAACGCATTCGCTGGTGGAGGAGCAGCCATACGCACAAGCAAATGCATTAGCGTGAAAATCCTTTGGGTAGACTAGACCGGTGGTGGTGGCGAAGAAAACCAAACGTTGTGGATTATTTTCAGTCGCCGTGTGCTCAGTTACTGAGTCTTCTTAATCTTGTTTTTTTCCTCAGCAATGTTGTATGGTCTTTGTTTCCCAGGTTGTAAATAGCTTGAGATGAGGCCTGGTTTTCTTTCTTTTTCTGAAGGACTGAGCACAGCTTTAGGGATTTAAGCTGAGTTATTTCTCCTATGTTACTTTTTCTTTAAAAGAAGCAGCAGAAGCCCCTAAATCTTCCACCTTACCTTGGGGAGGTTTAAGAACAATTTAGTGATTCCTATAGTATTTTTGAAACTCTCTGTGCCTGTTAGTGCTAAAAGAAAACCTTCAGTAGCTCCTCAGTGCTTCATTCCTAGTTGTTGCAGAGATTTATGAAAACAAAGTTGTTAGTGACTTTCTGACAAGAAGCTATCTTACCAGGGCTGCGTTTATGCCCCCAGACATGCCTTCAGAGAAGCCCAGAGCTGCAGCTCTGTTCTGGCTTTCCCAGTGCAGCTGGGACCTCCCATCTCAGCATCAGCAAAAGCAGTTATCAGAACAAGTATTTGCTTTTTTGGATGCTGCCCAGATAACCAACACTCTGGTTCTGGTCCCAGCTGGACAGCAAAGACTGATTTGTATCCACTGGGTGCCAGGTACAGTGAGGGGGAAGGGAAACATATGGGCAAACAAGCGGTTTGTACTGCTTTATTGTATATCCTACACTTAACTTGTGCGCTAGCCATAGATAGTTAATTAGTAACCGCCTTGTTTCTCTTTCAGCGATAAAGTTCAGTCTCTCTCCTATGCTCACCACACTCGGCAGCTCATCTCCTGTGGTGCGGATGGGGGAATCGTGGTCTGGAACATGGATGTTGAGAGGCAGGAGGTAGGTACTCAGTTCTTGTCGATTTGATCCGAAACAGCCTTGGCAAGAAGGGACCTTTCTAAAATGTGCAACTTTCAACCTGAGCAAGATCATTCCAGGCTTTAAAAATGTTTTTGGACATGCTCCAGTTGTTATACAGCAATTACACTGTGCCTTTGATAATATGGTACAGGGTAAATTGTCTGGCAGAAAACGCGTATTAAGTAGGCTGCTAAATGGCTCTTACCCTTCACAGTACTGCTCCGAAAGACAGCCTCTAAGGGGGATGTTGAGATGTTCTGCTTTGTTTTTCAGGACATCACGAGAAATATGATGAGTTCAGAGATGAATGGATGGATTGATAATTATTAGGATTTTTTAAACAAACAAAACAAGAAAGCTCTTTGTCATCTCTGGAAACCTGCAGCCCATTTTTTTTCCTGTTCTTGCTAAAAATACATTTAGCTAGGGCTTCAGTCTCACTCACCACTCTGTCTTGCTTCCCTCTGGTGTAACCACATGGAAGCGGGGTAAACGATGACTTTGCCAATCCAGACAGTAAGATTTCACCCACGCACTCCTAATTGCTTTTGTGCTGCATGGCCAACAAATGTAAGCGGGTGCAAAAATGCACCCCGAGTCTTCGGCGCTGTGGGAGCAGCCTCCGCTCAGCAATTTCTGATACCTGACTCAGAAAGGGGGAGCGAGCGCTGTGCTGAGTGAGTCAGGCGGCAGCCCTGCTCGGCAGCATGGCAGATGCTGGTAACGTGAGTCACGGCAAACCTCTGCCCTGTTCCTGCTGGGGTTGGGGTGGGAACACAGGCACCCCGAATCCCTACAGCAGGTAGGTCTGAGCAAGGCTTTTGGCAGCATGGGCTTTCACCAGCTTTGCTGGTTCTCCTCGAGGGTTTTGGCCTCCCTGGGTTGTGTGTGCCTCCCTTGAGCAAAGAGGAAAGCTAAGTGGAAAATTGGATTTAAAAGAACTAGTGAAATAGGCCTAGGCAGGAACTGAGCCCCCTTTTTTATGTGAATTAACATTCCAGTTGGCTGTCTTTAATTGCTAATCTGATGGCCAATTATGTCACCAGCTCCAAAAGTGAAACGAAAGCTACGCAGTTTCCTCCTTCACAACAGATGTTTCCTTTTTTTTGCTGCAACTTGAACATCCAGAAGTGAAAACCTTCATTTATTTGCTGCCTTCGAAAGGCTACAGTAAGGATTAAGACTGGCTTGTCACAAAACAGGCAGCAATGCTGTGAGAAGGCTGGTTTAAAAAGTGGAGGAGAAATACAATTAGCTAAATGAGGGCTTAGCAGCAGGTGCTAATGGGTGTGCTGCTTTCTCTGACTATGGCTATGTGGGCTTGTTCTTGTTATCAGTAGTGCAATAGGATGCTGGTGGTGCTAAACCACCCCCAAAACACGATCCTTTGAGATTTTAATACCAAACTTTGATTTGGGGTCCTAGAACATTTTCTTCTGTATTTTGGCTATGGTATTTTTGCCCTTATTTAAGGGTTTTCTCCATGGGTTGTGTGTTTGGTACTCGCTTTGATGCTATCAGACTTTCCCACGTCTCTGAGATTGCATTAGGGTGAAGTAAGCCACTTTAGCCCTTGATTCTTTATTTTAATCTCTGGTTTAAAAAAGCTGTAAGAAGACAACATCTGACAGATGCTAGAAGCTGTGTTTCTGTTTGACTACAAAGTGGTTACTTGTCACAAGCAAAATGTCTTCTTTATCTATAGTGTTCAGATGCTTAAGAGATGAAAAGTTACACACGCAGATGCAAATCTGTAGGCATTAAACAGGAAGACTGTTGTGGGTGGAAAAGACAGGGATTTGCCCCAGCGGAATGAACTGCCTTCAAAGTAACTGGCAGAAGAAGCTGAAACAGGCAGTTGCTTTCTTGCTGGGGGTCAAAGCTATCCTGGGAGCTGAGGGTCTCCATCAGCCTTACCTTATCTTTGCCTGGCTTTTGTATTATTTTTAATTCTTAATCTCACCTGTGTTTCTTGCCATTTTAAATTGCAGCATGTGAGAAGCTGTTGGCTCTGTTAAGTCAACTACCGTTTGCTAGTAGCACCTTCTTACAAAGTATTAAACATTCTTTAGTGTTCATTTCATTTCACTGGGTTGGTGGGGCTGGTGGGACCATGTTACAGCGGTGGCAGGGCTGGGCTGGGTTGACCGGGGCTGCCCCACTGGAGGGATGGGACAGACCTGCTTGCTAGCACCAGCTTTGGGCTGAGCTCTTGGGGAGGGGGAGGAGGGAGGCCCAGAAGTCACCTGCTGGGAAGGAATGTTGCTCTTGCTAGGCCAGGTTAGGACAGACAGATGGACAGCCAGTTGGAGAGAGGTCAAGAACTAAGACTCTTCCCAAGTCTCTTGTTCCCTAGAGGGTTTCCTAAACATCGTGGGTGACACACTGCGTGTCCCCCAGCAGCTCAAAGCAAGACGAATGTCAGGGGAGTTGAATGCAGGGGAGGAGATCGACTGCCCCCTCCATGTGCACCCCTGCCACTTCAGGTGCTTCCTGAGCTTTTTCAGCATCTGGCGAGATTTGCTTCCCTACAGGGTGTCTGATCCGTGCTACTCTGCACAGCAAAACCTAGCTGCAGGAGAGATAACTGCCTTTAATATTTTTCTTTTTTTTTTTTTAATCTTCTTACCCATTTCATCCACAGCATGAGTGCAAAGCTATCCGCCATGTTAGGAAATAGAAGACCTTCCTTGCATCGTCTTTGTGTAAAAGCAGGGAAAAGAGCTGGCTTAGGTTTTAGACTTGTTGGAGTGAATCTCATCTTTCTCACCCCTGTGCGTGATTTGTAGCACAGGTACCTCTGACAGCAGGGATGCCTCTTACAGTATTAAAGAAAAAAAGAAAGAATTAAAAAAAACCCAATACATCAGCATCGCGATACCTTCCCCTTCCATCCAGATGAGTGGCTTGGCTATTGGAAATCCTAATTGCCCCCTGTTCCCATGGGAGGCAATAGCAGATGGTAAATGCTGTCTGGACAGCACAGGACAGAACATTTTTATATGCTTAATTCCGGACTTGGAGATGTGGGGGGAAGGCTTGTTTGCTCCTGGATTATTTTTATGGTTTTAGAATTGAACTCCACGATTTGAGCATGCAGGGTTCCTCCCATGTCCTTCAAGGCTCAGAGCTGAGCCAAAAATAGACATCCCAGTGAACAGTCAAAATGGCATCGTGTAAGAACAGGGATTTTTAATTAAGTTTAGTTGGCCACGTTACTGCCCCCCAATACATCTTTCTTGTCCTGTCTCTAGGCTCCATTGGAAGCTTTTCTGTTTGTCGCTCACTCCTGCTGTGTGTGTGTGTTGCAGACCCCTGAGTGGCTGGATAGTGACTCCTGTCAAAAATGTGACCAGCCTTTCTTCTGGAACTTCAAGCAAATGTGGGACAGTAAGAAAATAGGCCTCAGACAGGTTTGTATGTGTCCTTTGGTGTGTTAACATGGTGCAATTAGGCTTTTCTCTCATAATAGATTGTGGTAACACTTTTTCCCCCTAAAGCCTTGAGAACTTGAACTTTATTCTTCCACTGATAGTGGGACAGTGGGCTGCTCTCTGATGAGGCTTGATGTTGTGGTCAGGAGGAACACACTTATTTTTTCTTCTATTTTTTTCTTCTTTCTTTCTTTTGCCTTTTTTTTTTCCAGCCAGTCCCAATAGCAAATGTATGTAATAGGCCTTGGGCCCAGTAAATTGTTTTTGGGCCTTCCATGGCTTTAGCCATGTGAGATTTTGCTTATTGTTAGTTGAATGTGTTGTAGAAAGAAATTTGCAGCTGATCTTTGGAGATTGTGCTGGAACCAAAGCTGTTTTCAATGAGCTTGAGTAAACATCTGTAACTGCTCAAGCTGTGTTGGAAGAGGCTTATTGGGCTGCTTGGAACATACCGCTGTGTTTTCCTGCCCAGCAGGAGAGGGCTGTGGTTCGCAGAGTTTTGGGAGAGGGGCACAAAAATGCTGAAAGGGATGTTCTCATGGAGCTTGGAGAAGTCAGGTGTCTGGGGCAGAGCCAAGCTGCATCTTATCTTTATGTAATGCTCATCCCTGCAGAGCTTGGCTGTCCTGCGGATGGCGAGGCAGCCTTGTGGTTCTACACAGCCAGTGCATGAGAAAACGCAAGGAGAGTAGCATCAAATGCAGAAACACTAGTGCTTCTGGGGCTGAAAATGGCCAAAGGAGTTGATTGAAATGAATAGCTGGTAGGTGTTTATACTTAGAGGATGGGAAGGGACTCCAGAACAGCACTGCGCTAACTGCCCTGTGCTACCTCGGCCTGTCTTAATGTGCCATGTGCTGCTGAGTGGTGGTGTCATCCCCTGCGCCCCCAATGTGAGACTCCTAGGGACAGGGGTAATTACAGCTCCCAGCCCTGCAGTAGATGCCTCCTGGCTGGCTGCAACACATCTCCTGGGTGTGTAACGGGGCATTTTGTCCTGTCCTTCCATCTCTAGCTGGGCTTATGAAAAAAGGACAGCCGGGACAGCTTGAAAACCCCCTGTAACACTGGTCACAGTCACTGTAGAAGCCGTGACCCACAGCTACATCCACAGATGCCAAGTGATGGAGGCAGTAATGATCTACTGGGTGGTGTATGGTGTCGCTCTGGAGCTTGGGAGAGAGGTGGAGTGCGCCTAGCCTGGGTAGTGCTTTATCTGCCACTTCCCAGTGTCTGTGCTAGTGATCAGCTGCTGCTTGCCCCAGGTAGTGGAGAAGGGGGGGGAAAAAGTAAGATTTTTTTTTTTTTTTTTTTTTTTTTCTGCAGCCTCAGCTGGGTCTTGCTGGAGTAAGGTGGTAGAGCCAGTGGGACCTGAGCAGTGATCTGGGTTTGTTGCTGAAGATATCTTTCCCCATGTTGTCTCCTACAGCATCACTGCCGGAAGTGTGGGAAAGCCGTCTGCGGCAAATGCAGCTCCAAGCGCTCCTCCATCCCACTGATGGGGTTTGAGTTCGAAGTGAGGGTCTGCGATAGCTGTCATGAGTCCATAACAGATGAAGAGTAAGTGCAGACACTGAGCCGGCTTGCACTGGAGTGCAAAAAACTCCTGCATCTGGGAGGGCCTGGGCGGATGTGAGGCTCTGGGAGGTAGCAGCCCGGCGGGGTGGTCCCTGGGCTCTTTCAGCAAGACAAGCCTCTGCAATGCCGACCAAACTGGGAGGGACAGCGGCTTCCACCTCTGCCTCTCTCATGCCAGAAAGGTCTCAAAGTGGAGTTTACAGAGAGTTTACTGAATTAATGACTTACAGCAACATTTAGATACTTACTGCCTTGATAGCGAACATTTTGGGGGGAAATCCTGCAGTCACAGTCTCTGCTGATTTTTGAATTTCTTTCTTCAGGCGGGCGCCCACAGCTACTTTCCACGACAGCAAGCACAACATCGTTCACGTACACTTTGATGCCACCAGGGGATGGCTGTTGACCTCGGGGACGGACAAGGTTATTAAGGTAGGGGCAAGGAGGTTGCTCTAGCTCCTGTATTTCATTTCCTCTTCCTCTCCCATGTGGTTGCAGGTATGTTCTACCTGCTTTCTTCCACCCTGAGGCCTTTCACTGATGGACTTCTGCCCAATAAGGACCCAGGAGGTCTTGGTCTATGAAGTTGTTGCCTGAAGGGGCTGGGACAAGTGCTCACTGTAGCTTTTCCTCTGGGGAGACAAACTGTATTTCAACATGGTGAATCTCTGTGTGGCTAGGTAAAGAAATAGCTAAAATAACAAGTTTATAACAAAGCTTGAATAATTTTTTAAAAACCCTCACAATGTGTTATGACTATGCTAATCATTCATGTTAACAATATAGCGTGGGTTTTTTGGTTTCTCTTAATGTCAGCTATGAACCTGTCTCATAAGGATAAAGCACAGTGACATACAGAATGCCATTTGGTCAGCCTCCACCAGTCTGCCTTGAGTGCTGGAAAATTAAATCAAACTTCTCCAGACTTGCTGCATCCTCCTCTAGCAATGTAGCCTCTCTTAAGCGGGGGGGGGAAGGTGCAAAATATTTAGAGATGAAATTATATACTATATTTCATTATCTTTTTATTATTCACTTACTATTATTCACTATGTTGTTATATTTTATTGTATTAACAGTTGTGGGATATGACACCAGTAGTGTCTTGATGGTACATCAGTGGAACGTGAAAGGTGATATTTACAGAAGAAACAGATTTCCTAACCCTAATCATACTGCAGAAGATAGATAACGCTGGGCACATACAGCAGATGAGAAAGGAACTAATGCGTTTACAACGATTTTACGTCCTCTGCTTGTTCAAGGCTGAACATTTGCACGAAGACTCTTTCCACTTATTCTCAAAATGTACAAGAAGGTATTTTTTTAACTAATGGTTTGTACTATGTGACTTTGGTTGTCTTGAGTTTGTTTGGAAAATCCATGTGTGGTGCAATTTTTAGTTTTTATATTTCACTGTGTCAAGATACTTGCTGCTTTGTACAGAGGGTTCTTGGGTTGTGTCTTACCATGTGAGTTTTCGGTATCAACATACTGTATAAGGCAATTGGCTCTCCCTGCAGCGAATGCCTGTTGATTTGGGATATTTCTGCTGACCATGCTCTCTACAGTGGAGGATCTCCAGGCACAGCGTTGCATGTCCTCTGGCTGCATCACCAAGGAGTGGATGGACTATTGCAATTCCTAAAAGGGCTGTACCATCTACTTGTCCTAGCAGACATAATCCGGAGAGCATTTTATTGGTTTGTAGTAGCTAAAATCCAGCTTCTTGCCTCTTTCCTTGCTGCACAAGTTGCAAAACCAGGGGGACAGGTTGCTTAGCAACTAATTTCTACAAAAACTGAAATAGTTTTCAGTCTCAGAGCATTACAAGGAGCACACAGACCCATTTGAGTTTGATGAGGCTGGCCGGCTGATTCAAATTAAATTAATGGCAACAGGAACTTTGGGGAGTGTGTGCATGGGGAGGGGGCACATATAAAACTGGTCTAGTTCTGAAAAGTCTGATTTACCTCTACCTCGCGCAGCAACATTTCAGCATTTATACCTGTCTGTGTTGTTGAAGATGAATTTGGTTTTCCTGTTTTCCATATGGTTAGGCATATTTATTTTTTAAAATGCTGATGGTTTTTATTAATTTTCTCTATAGACCAGAAACTGATATTGCTGAACAATGCCTGTTGTCCCATTGTCATATTTTATGATTTCTTTTGAAAATAAAAACTATTTAAAAACCTAGACTGACCAAAATTACCTTTTTAGAAGGACGTTGTCAAGACAAATAAACAAAAAAAAAAGCCCTTTTTTCCAAAGGAATCTTTTCTGAAGAGTCAACACTCTGCTCCTTTAATCCGTTTTACTTTTTAGCATGCTATTGCCTATGCACTTCGAAGAAACTGGTTTAGAGAATAGAGCTGCAGGCCAGACCTAGGGCTTTCCTGTGTCTCCTGTTTAAGCAGTCCTTGTGGTCTGTAGCTGCTGTGATACAGCACGTCAGTGGCGTTCAGTCTTGCCCCATTTTGGACTTTACTTTTCCTCTCTAAAGTGGGGAGGCCATGATCTTTACCGCTACAGAGCACATTGCTGCCTGGAGAAGCCTTGTGTTTTCCCTTGAGTGATGACGCCAAAGGAAAATAAAGCTTCTCCTTCATTTGCCCAGCAGTAATTCAATTCTGAGGAAACAAAAAGGTTAATGCAATCCATGTCATTAATTCCAGACCAGTGAGCTGCCACAGTAAAAGGTGAGTGGACTTTTGTGTGCGTGTTGCAGGGCTGCTACATATTTTCAGGGAAAACTCTCTTTTTTAACATCCTAAAACTGTACTTAAGCATTTTGCAGTTGTGTTCTCCAAAATGATGCCACCTTGGCTTTGCTGTCATACAGCCTGTTGTTGGTTCCCCTCTAGGCAGCATATTTTAAAGCATATTTTCAAACATAATTCACACAGCACTAAAAAGATTCTTTTTCCAGCTTGAATGTTAATTGTTTTCTAAGTCCTCCCACTTCCTCTCCTGGAAGCTAGACGCTTGTTTCCTCTTGGAAGGCTTTTCGTTACACCTTGTGCATGTTTTCTGATGACTGAAGTGTTCTTGGCTGATGAAGCCATGCAAGATGAGCAAGTCGCCTGCCAATATTTCATTCCAGCTGGAGAAGATGTATAAAACTTTGCTGGACTACACTGTTCCACGTTTCCTTGAGCTCAGGGCCTTTTGGCCGAAGACATGACTTGCTTTGCTGTGCAGAGAGTATCTCTCACAGTGGCAGAAATGTGGGAGCACCAAAGTGAACTTAAATCACTGTTCCTGAGGAGACGTAGTGGTTGCAAGAAGCCTGAGACTCCAGTGTGATTTGTGCTTACACTGATGGAGCAGTGGAGTCAGCAAGCTGAGGATCTGCCCCTGGGTCAACACCTAGTCCTTTTGAACATGTAACATTCAAACGTGAGGAATTGATGCCAAAGGAGACTGAATCTGGGAGCGAGGTGTTTGGACTGCTCTGCAGTAAACTCTTGGCTGCCCTCCCTTCTCTTCCAAGCAGCTGCGGGCTCAGTGTTGCTTATGGGTGGATGTTGGGTATACAGATCCATTCCACAAAATTTCCCTTGCTGTTCTTTCTGACTAACCTACCTGCGGGGTTATCTAGATTTAACCTGAAAGTTCCCTTATCTTACATTCTCAGAACAGACTGGTCTTGGCTTAGAAAGTGATATAAGCTGAAACTGAAGCTGGAGGAGAAGGGGAAGTGTGTTCCTTTGCTATGACCTTAAGAGTGTAATGTAGAGATATGAAGGAAAAATAGGTGTCTCTAATTCAAACAGTAATTCCTTTACCTCACAAATGAAACAAGAAGTATTTGATATTGGACGAGTTAAAATGTCTGCCTTCCTGTTCTGGTGCGTCAGGGTAGCAGTCTCGATTTCTCTGTCTTGTAGATCTTCACAAAAAGGAATCCCTGTTGCCTGGTCCTTTTATTTCCATTGTATTTTGGTACAGATGTAAACTATGTAGCACCCCACACACACATCCACACACACACTCAAACAAAGCGAAGTCCCTTTTTCCCCAGGGTTGCTGAAGTGCAGCAGCAGCCTTTTAGTGATATCTCCTGCGGTGCCAAGGGGCATACAAACAATGCTGGCCTTCCTCAGCTCTTCGCTTTGGAAAAATTGATTTTAATTTCTCTCTTAGCTGATGTTCCCTTGGGGGAAGAAGCAGTGTTCTTCAGAGCACCTACCTGCCGTTCTTGGTTTTAAAATGAACAGTATCATGTGTAGTGCTTAGGTGGGTGATGGGGCAGGCACTGGCCACATACAAAGCGTGTGAGCAGCTGACTTGAGCCACTTGTGTTCCAGGTGGCTGAAAGAAGCTCAACCTGAGCCCCAAACTTCAGTCTTTTTAATCTGAAAATAATTAAGTAAAGGGAAAAGTATGTGGGCAACTGCTTCCAATGATAGCACTGATGGTCATTCTATCTACAGGAGACTAACATCGTGGTTAGACACAGTTGAAGCAGGGTAGTGCATAAGGCTGAAAGCCAGCCAGTGTAGCAGAATAATCCCAAATGGTGACATTGGTGTGCTCAGCACTCGTGTCTACAGCTGCGCTTTACAGTGAGGCCCAAGTCACCTCCCCACCTCGTTGTCTTGAACTTGAGGCCATCACCTGAATGTCAGCATGTTGACTTTTAGTCCATCAAAAGTGATTACTGCCCAAGAGGGTGGCACGAGTATCTCCAGTACAGGGAAAAGGAGGGATGTGTTCCCTCTGCATGGGGTCAGTTGCTGATAAGAATATGGCTGGATGCACAAAAAGGATTCTTCTTAATCCAAAAAATGTAGGGGAAAAACGTTTGCTTTATGCTTGCTGAGGAAATCACTGTTGAGGGAAACTCTATTCCCAACTGTGTCCAGTTCTGGGCTCCCCAGTACAGGAGAGATGAAGCTACTGCATAGAGTCCAGCAAAGAGTTGGGCAGAGAGGAAT
>VZSC01012675.1:588852-626875 GCA_013398225.1 Steatornis caripensis | reverse complement strand
AGTTCCACCTGAACATGAGGAGGAACTTCTTTACTGTAAGGGTGACAGAGCCCTGGAACAGGCTGCCCAGAGAGGTTGTGGAATCTCCTTCTCTGGAGGTATTTAAAACCGCCTGAATGTGTTCCTGTGCACCCTGCTCTAGGGGCACCTGCTTTAGCAGGGGGGTTGGACTGGGTGATCTCCAGAGGGCCCTTCCAACCCCTACCATTCTATGATTCTGTGAAATGGACACAAAGGTAATGAAGGGACTGGAGCATCTCTCCTATGAGAAAAGGCTGAGAGAACTGGGACTATTCAGCCTGGAGAAGGCTCAGGGACGATCTCATCAATGTGTATAAATACCCGAACGGTGGGTGCAGAGAGGATGGAACCAGGCTGTCCTCCAGTGGTGCCCAGTTACAGGACCAGAGGCAATGGGCACAACCTAAAACATGGCAGGTTGCCTCTGAACGTCAGGAAACACTCTTCACTGTGAGGGTGACCGAGCACTGGCACAGGTTGCCCATGGAGGTTGTGGAGTTTCCATCCTTGGAGGTATTCAAAAGCTGTCTGGTGATCATCCTGGGCAAGCAGGGGGATTGGACCAGATGACCTCCAGAGGTCCCTTCCCACCACAACCATTTTGTAATCCAAAGTCCACTTAACATCTGTGTTCACTGCATGGGTTAGAAAGTTTTAAAAGATATATCCTTCTTTAAATCTAAAATACTAGGGCTACTAACAAATTAGCAAATACTGCATATGTCTGTTCTTGCTGTTCCCAATAGGATTTGGGTAAGGACAACCAAAGTTCTGTTTTGTAGCACATAGGAAATAGGTCTACAACATGTGGTTTTACAGGGCCGTGTCCTTTCTAGGAGACCACATTGAGCACATGGGATGTTTTCAATTAGGAATAAGAAGACTTTGTTTCTATATGTGACACATGTATGCAACAGTAAGAACAAACTTGATTCTTTTTTCTGGATGGATTAATGTGCTAAGTCCCTTCAGCGTCAACCTCTTGTGTAATTTGAGGAAGAACCAGATTTTTCTCTTCAAAATTGCATGCAAAATTTGGCAGGGACTCCTTGCTCCTCAGAAGAAAAAAGTGGTCCCTGTTTTGCCAGTAACCTGAAATTCTGGAACTTAAGTTTGAGATTAACTCTGTGTTGCCACATCTGACTTTTCATTGCATTTTCGCAGTTTGGGGGATTTTCCCTTGTGACCAGTCTTTGGCTATCTCTGAAATTTTCTTTGCTGCAGGACAACATTGTACTGCTAAGAACAGACAGAGGTTGAGTTGAAAGGCGTTGAAATTGGTGCCATGTGGAGACATCGAACTCAAACCAAAATGAAAACAAGAGAGCACACTCTACTGGCAACGTCTTTGCAAAGAACAGAGGCCAAGAGAGAATGTTACCAGCATACCAAAAAAAAAAAAAAGCCAGTAGCGCAAAAATGAGTATTCATCACAACTGTACCCACTGTCCCAGCATCGTAAGCTGACTAGCAGCCCTGGTCAGGATGCAGAAGCCATGAGGAGTATAAAGTTGTTCTAGTGATTGAGTCTCTGAAGATCTGACCTCAGTTTCTTGTTCTTTGATAAATACTATTGGGCAATTAAACCAACCTTAAATAGTGCTGTGAGAAATGCATTAAATGCAGAAGCACTTTGATATTTAAATGATGGAGAAGAGCTACACCACCATTGAGACGGTGCTGAGAGGTGTCAGGCCTTATGAAGATGTAGTTTTTACCTCTCTCCAGTTACTTGTTCCCTTGACATTAAATAATCTGAATTTATTAATAATTATTTGGCTTTGCAGTAAATCTGAAATATGTAAGACAAAATGAATCCTGCCTGAATGTCTTAGTCTGAGCTGGTTGTCTTCACCATCAGTAGAAAGACATAGGAATGTAGGGGTTGTTTCTTAAACTAGATCATAACTCACTGTGAAAAAGCCTGTTTTCTCTCCAGTGATTTACAGTGAGAATTTCAATGAGTAATATTAATAATAAATTTTATCACTTTTGCACTTTTCAGGCTTGTTTACACAATTTTTTCATCCCTGTTCACTGAATTTAGCACCTTTGCAGATACCAACCGAATACAAACATTTTTATACCAGCTCGGGGCTTCCCTCAGATGTGGAAGACCCGTTCATTAACACCTCCACCTCTACAGAAAATTGTGTGGGGTTGCCAACACCAAACGGTCAATAAAGTTTCAGAAAAAAATTGAGTATGTGGACTTGATTCATCTTTGTCATTACCACTAGTTTCAAATTAGTTTCTTGAAATTTTCACCATGCTGTTTGATGTTGAGTAAAATCTATTTCATTTCTTCCTGCCCCGCCTGGAGCCAAGATCATAGTTCCCTGGTTCACAGCTTGGGGTAAACCTGATTAGATCTGCTTTGGAGGCTGAAGTTATTTGCTCCATGCCCAAGCAGTGCTGCAGCAAAGGGAGATGTAGAGCTGCAGTTAGGCTTTAAGACCACGCTGACTGAACAAAACCCATGTCTTGATTAAAAACTGTCTGTTACATATATTCCATGACATGGTGTTACTTCAGAAAAGCTAACTTTATTAACTAGTTAAAAGGTGTGGTTCAGTTTTCTAACACCTGAGCATTGCTTCTGACTCTCTACTTGGTAAGTTAAGTTCACCATACTGACCAATACCTTGTGGGCTTCGTTGTCTTTCAGAATAGAGGGATTTTACATGAAAAAATCTTCCTGGCTTTTGTTCAGGTCAATATTTTCTAGGAATACTTCTCAGCAATTTGACCGTCTGTTTCCTCTAATTATATTGTAACACTTTCCAGTTCTGTTCCATTTTATAAGTAAGTGTCTCCAACATAATTAAATAAATTGTACTAGTTTAACCCCACTACATCCATTTCTATCAGCTTCTGGCTATTGCTTTTCCTTCTCTATTTGCGTGTTGATTTGTAACGAGGAATTTGGGTTACAGAGTTTTCACTGAACCTGCTCACCTACCTGTTCCGTGAGTTGGCATAAAGCTGACAACTGTTGTATGGGCAGGGTAGGGTCATTCCTTCGCCACGACGAATTCCCACTCTGACCTCGCAGTGGGTGAGCAGCCAGGGGAAGCAGGGTCCCAAGGCTCCCTGCTGATTGTGGATTCTCAGCTGGAAGGTAAAAGGAAGATGCCCAAGAAGATTTTTAACGATTGAGGACAACACCTCTTTCTGGGAGCTCCTGGAAGTTTGCACCAGTGCAGGTTTTAGCCTTTTTCCTCTGTTCTATCAACATTTTTATCTGTGAAATACTCTGCCGCTGCTGGCACAGCAAAGGTTTGAGTTGTTCCTTGCGACAGCAGGCTGAAAACCTGGCCTGCTGAAGACCTTTGGCTGGGCTGGCACTGCGTGTCTTTGTAAGGCTGCATGTTAGATTCTGCTCTGAGAGAGAACAAGTTTCCTTTGCAAGAATATATTGTTTTTCCTAATGTTTATCTGATGGCTCCCTCTAGAGAGAGGAACATAAATAATACTGACCTACTTCACAAATTGAAGTTCTTGGATTTGGTCACTTGTTAGTCCCAGAAGTGGTTTTGTTACTCTTGCTCCCCATTAGACTCCTTGCCCTTTCAATACCTTCTTTCTCTCATTGTCTAGATCAGTGCCGTTGGGCTAGCTGCAGGAATACACGGAGGGAGTTTTCAAGTTGTCTTATTTGCATTTCAAAATAATCTATCTATCTGTCTGTCTGTCTATCTCCTGTAATCAGTCACTGGGTGTGGGCAGAGAAATACTCTGAGCTGAGCCAGGAGAGATCTGAAGCTTCCAGCTGCCAGTCAGAGTGGTAACAGCTCGTTTAGAAAGACAGCGAGTGGCTGTTGACCAGCACTAATTTTAGGTAAGTAGGATCTGGTGTCATGAGAAGGGGAGCTTTATTTTTTCAGGGAGTGTGAAAGAGCAGCACACACAAGGAAGGGAAGGAAGGCACAGGTGAAAGGAACTTGGGGATTAAGCTACTTTATAGCTGCCCTTCTCTGCTGGAGTCAATGACCTCCAGGTTGTTCTCTGGAAGAGTAACTCCATCTTCAGTTTCTACTCACTGAGTTAAACATTGGTTAATGAAAAATGGTACTGCTCCTACTGCTATGGCTTTAACAAATGCTCTGTTATTCCAAAAATACAACCAGCAATTGAACCGAAAATTAAAATATCTGGCCCAGGGCTGTGTTCCACCAAATAAATTGTTCACATCATTGAGTTTTTCAGCACTGACTTAAGTCTGTAAAAATCCCATCTTTAAGCCTAGGCAGGGCAAGTTCAGCATCCCACCCCAGTCTTGTTTAGTGGGGTGTCCCTGCTCACATCTTGTTCCCAGTGAGTAGAACAGTGTGTGTGGAGAGTTAGGACAGAACAAAAGCTTGCAAACAGTTGGTATTTGCATTTTACTCCAAAACAGTGAGGTACATATGGGAATCTGCCCAAAGGCAGACGACAAACAATTGTTCACGGCTTTAATCAACCACAAGTTGTTTTGTTTTTACAAAGAATAAGCATAGCCAGAAATGAATCTTGGGAAAAGAGGAAATGCGGTTTACAAAATCATCTGGTCTCTGTCACATTGACCTCCTAAAACTTTCACCCAAGACCGAGAAACCTGTGGCCCCTGCATCACTGCCATCAGCCCCGCTGCACTGTTGACGGGCCGTGCCTTTCCATTAGGGCACGGGGAGATGACTATACACGTGGTCTGTGGCGCTACATCCCTCGGTGCAAAATCCCCGAGAGCGAAAGCCTTCCGACGAGGTGAATTCACAAAACGAAGACAAATGTGAAAGCCTTCAGCAAGTGAAAAACAACTGAGGTCAGAGTCATGTAAGCCTGAAAGCTGACACGAGAAGCGTTGGGCTGAGCGCGGAAAGGTCAGGGCAGCAAGAACAGCTGCTGTGCTTGTCGTTTGGCTCCTATAAACCAGGTGTGTACCGAAGTCCTCAGTGTGCGCCGCTTAGCAAGAATCTGCGCCATCTCCTAATTCTGGTGATCTGTCAGTGGACGCCTTTTTTGTTTTGCCCCTAAAATTTTATAGGTGGCACTAGACGTATTTGCTCACCCGCAGGTACAAGCCATTCTGGATTGCATTAACACAATGCATCTCGCTGGCTTTAAAGCCACGCGCCGCATTTGCTCCTGTGGAAAAGGGCAGGCATAAAGCATCACTGGGACCACAATACCAAAGTGTGGGGGACTTTGGGTCTCCAATTGCTGTCCTGTGTTTTAATTCGTTTTAAATCACAAGTGCTCTTAAACCATAGTATCTATCATCTGGCTCTTTTACAATGTGACCAAATTTTGATTAAAGCAGTTTTCATACTTTTGGCTTCATTTTTAAGCTGTGAGCAAAAAGAAAAACATAGGCTATTCACATACATCAGTACAGAATGTGAAGTAAAATATATGGTGTATATATATATATATATGTATTATTGCACTTTGGTTATTTTTATGAGCTATTTCAATATCAGTCATTAAACTGTTCTTCTATACTGCAGAGCTGAGAAGCAACTTGACTTAGATGCTCAAGTATGCAAATGTTATTAGCCTTGCAGCTACCGGACAGAGAAATGCAGTCACTACATACGCTTCCAGCCATGCTCTTGTTTTCAGTAACTGTATTTAACAGTTTGAACCATGAAAAATGTTAATACCAGACTTCTAGGAAATAAACATCTATACAAGCCTTGCTGTTGTTTTATTTCACTGTAGTGTGAGAAGGAGTTAAGTTTCTAAAATGAAGCACTGCTGATCCAGCCCAGCATTCAGGAAGGGCTGTGACAGCCTGACATGTCTCAGCACTGCTTATCATGGGAAAACTTATTTCAGGGCCTCTCTGACAGTAAAGCCTTTATTTCCAACGAGGCTGACAACAGGCTCAAAAGAGATGTTTCTTCTAAACTGATACTTAATCGGGTGTCTCTGAATAATGAGAAAATGCCACCAGCCAGTGGGATATCTTTTGGGAAACCAAATTATGTACAGCAGACATAATGAGTTCTCCTCTGCCCATCAGCACAGCCTTCAGCTACCAGTCACCATAGAGAGCTCAAGAACGCCTATGTTATATTTGTGTCTAGGTCTTTTGTCCTACCACGCTGGTCTACAGCCATGTGTAAAACAATAGTGCGACTTTGTTGGGTTCTGTATGCAGTTTGCTGTCGAACACACTCAGTTCAGGAGAAAATGTGTTACCACCTTTGTTATTAATAGTCTTGGCTTTGCAGTAAATCTGAAATATGTAAGACAAAATGAATCCTGCCTGAATGTCTTAGTCTGAGCTGGTTGTCTTCACCATCAGTAGAAAGACGTAGGAATGTAGGGGTTGTTTCTTAAACTAGATCATAACTCACTGTGAAAAAGCCTGTTTTCTCTCCAGTGATTTACAGTGAGAATTTCAATGAGTAATTTCAACATCCACAGGTCAGGTGAGACTAATCCCATCCTCTGTGTCTGGAAATACACAGTTCCAGGCAAAATATAACCCTCTCATCAGGAGGTGGACTTCTCCTCTAAAACCTGTGCCCCGCAGTGTCCCTTCTCCCTCTTAATCTATTCATAATGATAACGCAATTCCCTTTGATCTTTCACAGAAATGGCAAGCACGTACGGCTTAGCGTGTTGTTTCTTTTCATGCCCAGAGTCATGCAGCCACTTCTCTGCTGGATCCAACCATGTCTGGGTGTGGTATGTGTTGAAACCTCCTACTTTATGGTGCCTTGACAAAAACTGGATAATATTCAGCCCTGGCTCCATAAAGTAATATGGAAGGCATTTGGCAGTGTTCCTAAATTCTTGCTGTCTAAACATGAGGAAGCAGATCACTTCTGCATACCAGCATTGATTTAGAGAGACTGAAGGCCGTGAAGAATCCTTGCGTTTAAACTAAGCAGGCAATGCAAGAGAGAGTTTCTGCATTCCCGGTTATAGGTTTGAGCCCAGTCACCCTCACACAGTGTCAAACACAATGGTTAAACATTGTTTAAAACATTTACTACTTCTTTCATTAAGTCTTTCATGAGGGTTACTGAAGGTACACTCCTCTGCCTTTCTCTGTGATAAGTGTTTAAAAGATTTTGGACAACTTCACAAAGCCTTGGGTTTTATTTTAATACCTCCAAAATTTTCTTCCAATTCAAATAACACAACCATACTGTGTCTCGAGACAGCAGGTGCGTATTCACAATGGGAGAGACTCTCGGCAGCAGAAGGAAACAGTTGCAGACACCACTCTCCCCCATGATGAGAACACCTGAACACAATTTATTTTTAACAGGCCTATGGCATCCTACTTCCCCTCAACAGCAGGCACCCTACAGTACTGTTACTGTGTAATTAGAAGCTTTGTGGTTATGTCATGTCAGCAGTGACACTAAGCTCCTAGAGAAGTGGATTTAAACTTCTGGGAGAACTCTTCCAGCACCTCCATTAGCTTCTCCTCATCCTCCGGTGGACTGTGGGTGCTTGCCAGGGGTAAGTGTGTAGGGACTGGTTGCCTGTCTGGAAGAAAAAAAAAAAAAATCCTTACGGGTATGTTTAGCTACCTCTTCCAGCACAAAGGAGATTTTTCTGCTAGGCTCTATACTGCCCAAATGTACCTCATGGTCTTGAAGCCAGGAAACTTACCTTCTAGGTATCTGTAAACAATGCTAGCTAAGTAACCCTTCCAAACCAGAAATTAAACTAATTTCATTTGTATTCTGGAACTAGAGTGATTGTCCTTCAGCACGCTCTGACTTAAGACCAGGGAGCAAGACCTCACTTGCAGCTAGGGACACGACAGATAAAGGAAGGCCTTACTGGGGGGTTTATGCCTGCTCCCTGTCAGTAGCATAACTCCTGTAGACAAAGACCAATAATTTGAGATTATTGTTGCAGGCAGAGGTTGCTTTTTCAGCATAAGACAGGGTTTTTCATTGCCTCCTGGATAATGTTTCCAGTACTGCACAAATTCCCCATATGCGACTTTGTAGTTTGGATTATATCTTAAAATGCTTACTTTCAACCTTAAAAATATATGGTTAAATTCGAATTGCTAAAGAACATATGCTAATTGCTCAATCGCCACAAGTAACATGTATCCAGCATAAAGATGTCTGACCAAATTTGCTCAATTTGATGCTTTGATTGGTTTTCCAAATCTTGTACACCTCACTCACTCTGTAAATATAGCTATATCACCATCCATTCCAAGGGATTTTTCTCTCCAAAAACATAGTATCTAGAGCTCTCAGATGTCTATGAAGCAACTGTCAGAGCGTTGGTGCAGCAGTTAGTCTATTTTAGTAAGTCCAACTTCCGCAGTAGCCAGCTGAGACTAAAAGAACAAGCTGTTGCAACACTGGGCAGCACATTTTTCTGAAAACCTATCAGGCTTCCATCAGGCTTCCCAGTGGAGCAGAGATGTTTGCTCTCTTAAGACCAAATGTTGTAACTGGCTGCACATACTGCATAACCTCTGGTTACAGAAAACTGAGGAGAGAGAAACATGCAGAGGAATGTTCCCTTCTCCACCAATGAATATGAACTTCTCCCTCCCTCACAGTAGTGCTTCTAGCAGCCTGTACTGGAGTTTGGGAACTATGTATGAAAGCCAAGTTCAGCATCATGGAGAAGATGGTTCTAGTCTTTGGCAGAAAGCAGGACTCTGTCAAACATTTTTTCTTTATTTTGGCATATGCAGAGAATTCTGGTTGTACAAGTCATGTTCTCCCTTCCCATTTTTTTTTCCTAAGGAAAAAAAAAATGGCTGGCTTTGGTTTACACTCAAAGGGAATAGAATAAAAGAGAACAGAGGAAATGGAGGGAAGGTGTGACTGACTCAGGAAATGGCCATCTAGGACCAGAAGAGCAGGGTCTGTGATAACGTACTCCTGCACACAAAGCCATTAACTGAAAGGGCCTGAAGAGGACCCACACTACGCTGTGGTTTCCAAAGAGCAGTAGGAGAGAGAAATAACTGACTTCATTGCTATTTGATAAGCATGGGACACGGACACGGGACTTATCTTGCAGCTTTAGAAGCAGTCAATCCAAGACCAAAGCCCTCTTAAGTAATTATAGGTAAAGAGCCAAGGTGCGTTCCCTGTTTACTAAAGCTGGGGGTAGACAAAGGCTAAAGGCAAGAGCCTGGTGGAATTATGATCTAGAGCAAGAACAACCGAACAGGAGCATTAGGACTAGAAGAAGGTGGTAGCAGTACAAAAAAAGACAAAGCCTGGTTCTACAAAGAAGGCTGACCAGCTGGGAGGTAGGGTTTCTGCATGCACCACATGATGACATGAAAAAGGTCTGGTTGAATATCTGTAAACCAATCCCATGTGACTGTCTGGGAGGCGATGGAAGGGACAAAGTCAACCCAACTCCGGAAAAGTCTGAACTTCCTGCACGCTGTGCCAGAAATCCAGCGGATCAGAGTTTGAGTGCCACATCCAACAAAAGTACATGGCTCCTGTAAGCAAGTACCCTGAGCTTTTCCTTTCTTCTACTGGACTGACCTGCATCACCATTGAGACATCTGTGCTTCCAGCTGCTCCTACCAAGATGCCTGTCATTTCCCTGGGAGAAAAAAAAAAGCCTCTGCCCCATTTTTCCACTCCCTATGCTTACAGTGCCAAAAATGCCACTACGCTCAAGTCTCTGGCCAGCATTAGAGAAAGAGCTGGCAGTTTTAACTAGCATGGAACGGTAGGAAGAAGAGCCTGTCAAAGCAAAGCCAACCCCCTGTGCCCTGTGAGAAGGATGCCAGTTTCCCAGCATCATAAAAGATGCTGTTTGACTGCTGTGATTCACGTTCCCTTGGCACAGTCCTGCATACTGCCATTTTCCTTAAAAAACCCCCACAACCCTCCCTAAACAAACACTCTGAAGTCTCTATCAGCTACTTCAGAGGACAAAAGCAGGAACATAACAACTTAACATGGTCGTTCTATGGTTGCACAATGCTCGATTGAACCTTTAGTCTCGGAATGATTTTGATACATACTTCATCCTTTGAGCAATGTTTGCCTGGTCCAGCCTTCATCTCCGTCCAGGCCAGATGTGGATCCTACAGTTCAGGCAGCTTAGGGATCGCCACTGCTATGCAATGTAAGACACTGCCACCTTACCTTGGAAGAACAAGCCGCTCGGTAACTTTGTTGCTTCAGATGATACTGCCAACCACACAACAGTATCAGCTCCCTGGGCCTCTGTGCGCAGAGTATTCTTCATCTTCTGATAGAAATCTGGCATCGACGATCTCACAGCTAGAAAGAATGACAATGGAATGGTGGTCTGCCATGCAAGGCCTTCGTGATTTAAAAAGAAGAGCAGCTTAAAATTCCCATTGTGAGTGTAGGAAGAAGAGAAGGCATCTCAGAGTTTATGAAAGAGAGCAAGTATTTCCCTAGGAGTATGATGACTTGTGGTGGAATAGTGCCAAACTGCCAGATGATCCACCAGTTGTTTGTTTGGGTCAAATTACAGGGACAAAACTAGTAGGAGCTGAGAAAAAGGATCAGCAAGAGGTTCCTGAGTCAATTCCATTCTAAATTGCAAAGAAATAAGACATGGGGGAAACGGTAATAGCGAAACACAGGTATTCTAACAGGATTTTTAGCTCTTATTTCTTCATCAGTTTTAGGAAACCAGTTGCAGCACTGTATTTAAAAACTGTATAGTGAACAGTACCTAAACTAACCATATAGTTCATGTTTTAACTCTGATTTCTTTTTATTTTGTCCAACAGGTGATGACTGAAGGTGCATCCCCTGCAGCTGTTTACTTTTGGGGGCTGGAGAATCCTTGAACTTTAAGGCGGGATAACTTTATGGTTCATTAGGTTTGAAATATACAATGGATATGCAAAAATAAATGTATTTTAAAGAAAAAGAAACGCTAGGATATTTAGTTGGAAAGGGCAGTTTTCAAGCATAAAGTAGGCAGGGTAAATGCTTCTGTCACCAGAAGCAAATTTGGGAAACTGCATCCCTACGAAAGACCTACAGATTGCATGTCAAGCTTGGGTGTTAGGGGCTGGTAACACACTGCAGAACACAACACGCATACTGCATAACTGATGCTGGCCCACCTGCTGAGACACAGCCTCTGAAGAACAGCTGCAGCTCAGACAAAGGGCAGTCTGGCCAAACACACTGCTTCTCAATGGCAATAAATGTTTAGAGGAAGAGCAGAGGAACAGGGCTCGCACAATGGTGCATGCTCCTTTTTCCTATATGCTCTCAAATTCCCCAACGTCTGCGTGTTGGTACGTACAGAGGTAGAAGCTCTATCTGTGTGTTTAATAGTCCCACTGCAAATGTAACTTAAAGGTTACCTTAATGCACTATGGCTCCGCTGTGCATTTGCACGGGGCTGGAACCATTCATCGCCCATTATTATTCTCTGGCTATACACAGATAGCAGACACTGTGCAGAACAGAGCTACCAAGGGGGTACAAAACTACTTCAAGCACCAGTTTGGAGCCAAGAAATCACTGCACCTGTTGGAGAAACCTTCCAGAAAGTCTCATTTCTCTGTGCTTTTAGACTAATCTTGAAAAGAAAAAATATATATTCCGATTGTCAGGCAGATGTTACCTGGAGTGTCTGCCCAGCCGGGGTGCATAACAGAGAAATGGATGTTTCTGTGAGCTTTTGCCCATTGTTCTGTCAAGACAACTTGCTGTCTCTAGGATAGAGCAAAAAGAGCCAGACTAGCACCAAGGTCAATAGCCTGTTCACCAAGTTAGTTCCCAGGGAGATAAACTACACCGAATATGCTATAAATACCTGGGCATTTATGTATAGCAGAAATATACCCTTCCTCATCCTGACTGGATTTACTGAATAATATCGTCAGAGACCGCCACGGCCACTGCAATCCATATCCTGGCCACATGCTTCCTTTTAAAGTGGTTACACTGCTTTTACTGACCACGTCTACTTGCTGCAGACTGTAGGTAAGAACTAAGCAGGCAGAAAGAGTTTGTCAGCTAAAGACAGTTTTCCCCCTTGAGACTTAAATCAAATCAAAGTCTAGCCAAGCTCTCTGCACAAGATGGTGTGTACTCGTAAGTGCATGCCATCACACTCCTGAAGATTACAGCTCTGTATGGGTTGGATGCAATGGGAAGGCAACAGTGAACAACAGGCTTTTTGCAAAGCAGATGGTATAAGTTTCCTAGCAAACAAGTACTGGACTTTGTTTTCAAAACCATGGACTGTACCTTGTTTTGTGCGTACACCATAGTCCCATCAAATGTCCCATTTCCTGACTGCAAGTCAGATATGTTTAGTTTTTGAACTAGCATGCCCCCAGAAGAGACAGTTATCTGTAATCAGATGAATAAAAAACAAATGAACAAAAAGCAAATGAGTGAAAAATAAAACCAGGAATTCCCCACAATTGTACTCAAGCACATGCAACGTGGTCTTCAGGCCATATTTTGAAGTCCCTAGCAGCAGGATTCCTCTGCATACTCTTTGCACTATGCTTGTGCTCATGTGTGGAGCGTACCTGGAGATGAGTTGGAAGGAACAGAATTTTTTTTAGAAAGTGATTTTCATTCAAAGTGGTGTTGACTCCATCAGGGAACTTTGTGCTTCTTCCTTTTGAAAAGTAATTGGGAGAAAAAAAATAGCAGAATAGCACTATTTGTATTTTATATGTTTAGCATTTATAGCAGCTAATTAGAAAATGAGGCACTGTACAAAATTTGGGAAATTTCACTTTAGACCAAGACCTGTAAGGTTCTTTTAAGCCTATACTCCTGTTACAGGTATTTTGCACTACAGTGCAAGAGAAAACTTATCCCAGGGAAAGGCAAAGGGGAAGTTTCCAAAGGAAATGTTTTACTCTGCGTTCCAATGAAAGGTTGAGAGAAGCAGGCAGGAGCTTTGCCTTGCAGAAGGGGGTTGAGGTTGCTGTTAGCAAAATCCAGTGGGATCCTAGAGATTCTTACAGCATTGTAACTAATCCTGTATTGCTAACACAGTGAAAGAAATGCTGTCACAAACCAGAAGGTAAGAACAGTAAACCACCACTTTTCAACAGCATCACAGACTCACCACTCTGGCATCAGCTTCTTTTTCCAGGAGGGGTAGCAGGGCAGTTGTCAGAACGTATGTACCTACAAGACAGTCAGATACCAGCATTAACTTTTCTTTTTAAAAAGGCTTTCTTCTCGTACCATTGCCTAGAACAACATCTCTTTATTTCTGAAAGTTCATCTGAATTTAAAGATTTTCTTGCTGCTTTACCTGCAATATGCCTATTCAACTGTAGTGGTCCTCATTGCTGCATACTTCTCAAAAGGCACATCAGTTATTTTATAGACTTTTATGTTTATTGTACCTATAGAGCAAACTGATCACTACATTCCAGCCATGACTGTGAAAGCAAAATGGCTCAGGTATGGATTTCCTTGTGGGTGAGGCGATGCCAGTGAAGAAATAGGGAATGCATTTCCCCTCCACATGTGGCATACATACACATATCTATGCTGGGTCATGAACAAGACAAGGAAACCGTGCTTCGCAGTTGTGTTTCTCAGGCCCTTGCATACGCACTTAAGACTTATCCATTTTTGCCTTCTCACTGTGAAATCACTCAGTACCCCGACACTTCTGATTTGTGTTGCACACAAAAACTGCCTCTTAAATCCCCAGCATGACTATTACAGAAGATAAGGAACCCTTGGGGGGAAAAATATTAATGTTGCATGCCCAAGGCTGAGCTAAGATTACTTGGGGAAATTTAACTGCGTCCTTCCCCACTTTAATCGTGTTCATTTAGCATAGATGTGTACACTCCACACAAATATATTCCATTACAGCTGTTACCATGACCAGAAAACTTTGTTATTGAAAACATTGCTCATCAGCTAGTGTGTTTGATTCAGACACACCTAGAGATGTTTCACCCGCTCAAGTGCAGCACAGGGATTTTTGTTTGGTTTGATCTCGTCAGAGATATTTTTAAAATTTTTTCCCCTTTAAACTGTATTTTTTAAAAAATCTGTTTCATTCAAAATGAGGCTAGCCCCAATTAGTCTAGTGTTTCTGCATCGAGTATAATATTTCTCTCTCGTCTCTTCACAAATGGCTCTAGTTCAACAATTCTCTGTCAGTGATAAACGTATTTTTTTCCATGAGCTACCGAGGCCATGTTTTTTACTAGACATGAAGACTTCAGCATGTGTCTTTATAACCTCTCTTCCACAGAGGCAATGAGATCACCCAGTTAAAACACAGCGTGTTTATAAATACACTACCAAAGTCAAACATGTTATATTCTTGGTGAACAAACTGTTCGGTTCCCCCGTCAGCCACAACAGTCTTCACTTTCTCTATATAATCACAGGGACATTCATATGCAGACAATATATTTAAAACCCTGGCAAATCAAACAAAGCGAATGCACAGCAGATGAGCAAATGCAGCCTGTCTTCAGCAGAAAATGCAAGCAAAGGCAGTTGCCAGTGAATAACGAGAGCCTGTACATCTCCCCTGGTAGTGTCGGGGAGACTGAACGATGACATCATTAGGACAAGAACTATGGGTGACTGTCATGGCAGACTGTGCCGCGGTGTAAAAACAAAAGAAAAAAATTTAAAAAAAATCACTTCAGTACAAGCTGAGAGCCTGGATTAAACTTTGATTTGCTACGGATTCTTCAAATGCAAAGTAACGTCATGTCTTGGTTAAATAAACTGCATCTCCTAAAGGCAGAGCTGCAATGCACCAGCTAGGACGATGCTTGATTTTGTTGTCCCACAGATTAATTTACACTTTTAAGGGGCTTCATGTTGATTCGTTAATTCTAAAGGCATGCAAAGATGAATGCATTAACATTGCCTCATTAACAACTGAGTTTTGTTTTGTTTTCCAGCTGGATGAGAGAAATGTTCAACGCCAAAAATCCTGCTTATAGCAACTACAGCTTGTCAGAATTTTATGTGCTTATTTAAAACCACAAACCAACTGCAAAGCCAGCACCTCCAGTCTTCCTCAAGTTTATTAAGAATATTCAGTAAATCCCACAGAGCCAGAACATCCTTATCTTTTTGACCCACAAAAACACTTGCTCGTCTGCTTTAAGACAGAGCACAAAAAGACCAGTTTTGATCCCAGCTTCCTATGGCAAGCACTAGTATCTCCATACACACACACACGCATGACGCATCAGGCATTAAGACTGAAGTATTTCATTTCTCCTACCGCTAAATATTTCACCAGCTATTGTCCCTGTTTTAAAACTCCTCAGTACTTTAACAAATATACTTGAGTATTATACGTTCTTATTTGCATGGGCTGGTCTGTCAGGCAAAACAGCATGGACAAGAAATTTAGTACAATAATACTAGAATAGATAGACCTTATTAATAAGGTACACTGTTGGTTGGAATACATCATCATCAATTGAAACCTCCACATTTTTATCCGTGTAAAAGCTGGCATGTAGTTTGATACTTATGTTCAAACAAATAGGACTGAACAATGCAAAGTACAGCCAGCCTAGAGGCCTTGCACAGCCTTGTACAACTCACGGCATGTATTCGGTCAAGCACAGCTGTATTGCAGCATGCAGTACTACAGAAATGAATTTCTAAGCAAAAGGGGAAGCCGCCAATGAATGCATTGCCTGCCACAGTCCTTACAAAAACATGAATTGCATTAGTAGTATAAAAATAAAAAAGGAAAATTTTCTTATTTTTAGTAAAATAAAATTTGCAAGGAAAACCAAGACCAATTTGGTAGAAGAAACTACATTCCCACCTCCCCCCACTTCAGGAAATCAAGACAACATTCAAATTGTATATCGTTTTGCTAAATAATACCAACGTACTGGACATCTGCCTTTCCAAAATGAACACTTCAGCATTCTAGTACGTTTCCTTGACACAAAAATCATTTTTATCTGTTAATGGAGAAACATCCTCCCACAGAGCTTGGTTAAAAATGGTAAAGCATATCAAATGTGATTAATGCTTAACTATCACTGTGTTCACTCTTGTGGTGGTGCAGACGCCGCTTCTCACAGGCCGCACTGCAATGTCAGATCATCCATCACCATGTAAGAACAAAGAGCTGGGATAATTTGGCACTCTCTGACCCTGCCTGCTGGTGCAGTGAGCCGAGACACGAAGCAATACGGTACCTCTCCGTCCCGGGACAAGCACAGTGAGTTGGGATGATTAGGCACTCCCTAACTGCACCTGGAACTCCTGAAACAAATGCAGAGAGTTGGAGGGATTAGGCGCTCCCTGACCACCTCTGGAACTCCTGTTGCCCGGGAAACGTACCTGAAACTCCTCCTGCCTGGGTCACAGCCCACATCTAAGAGATGCCAAGACTGATTATCTGACAAGAATGATGGCCATGAAAAAATAACGTTGACCAAAGTCAGTCATCCTCCGATCCTGTAAGTAGTGGTCCTAAAGTGAGAGACCCTTTGAGCTCTCGGGGACCACAGTGGGCTGTGACTGTGTATCTCCCTCTGAGCTGGGACACCTCTCAGAGCAGTTTTCGCAAGGTTCCGCAAAATAATTTGGGTCCTTCACTGGTACACGCGAGTGAAAGAAAGAGTAAGTCACTGCGTTTGGGTTTTTTGCAAAGGTTTTTCACAGATTGAAATAGTGAGTAATTCACTATTACTCGACACTGTGATTTCCAAAGGATATTGAGTACCGAATCTAACATCTTAATCAACAGTTAACCTCTATATCTTGTGAGTGTGTGTATGCTTTAAGTTAGGAAACTTTGACTCATTAGCTAAGTTGTTATAATTGTTGATTATTGATTATTAACTAGGTATTGCTAAACCACATAATTTAGTTTTATGACTTACTGCAGTAGTGTTAAGATACCTTTTACTGCTGCTATTAATGGCTATTACCACAAATTCATATAAGACCCACACTTGCATGTTAAATCACTTTCATGGAAATATAAATATCGAAACAGCGGGCATCAAGAGGATGGGGCCAGGCTCTTTTCGGTGGTGCCCAACGACAGGACAAGGGGCAACGGGCACAAAATGGAGCACAGGCAGTTCCACCTGAACATGAGGAGGAACTTCTTTACTGTAAGGGTGACCGAGCACTGGCACAGGCTGCCCAGAGAGGCTGTGGAGTCTCCTTCTCTGGAGATATTCAAAGCCCGCCTGGATGTGTTCCTGTGCACCCTGCTCTAGGGGCACCTGCTTTAGCAGCACGGTTGGACTGGATGGTCTCAGACGGCCCTTCCAACCCCTACCATTCTGTGATTCTGTGAAATCCCAACACTACACTCCTTCAGACATAAACCGTTGACCAACTCTGGGACTAGGACCGGATCCAGCCACACCTAGACTCCTCTGAGGAGGAGTTTAGAAAGCAAGGGGGTCCTTTCTGAACCTTGTGACTCAACAGGAGGGCACTCCTTATACCCTTTTCCCTAAACTCTGTATACATCACTCCAACCCAATCCTGACCCAATTTCCCTATCCGACCACCATACAATCACTTCTCCCCCCAAACCCTCTTACCAATCACTGTCACAGTTGCACCTAAGCACCACTCTGACTCAATTCCCTTTCACATTCCCTTCACATACATCGTAAGTAATAGAATGACTCTTGCCATCGAATTCTGTAAAGTCACACTTTTTACAAACTTCTATTAAAATCACTTTTCCGCCGTATCTTTGATGGTGTTTCTTTGAGTGATCGTTAAACCTGTAACCACTCTCCCCCGCAACAAATCTGTGCAGACTTTTTTGAGTTGTTTTTTTTTTTAAATTGTTTAAAAAGGCCAAGAGAGAACACAAAGGTGCATGGAGGGAAAGGGGGTGATCAACAGTGATGTGCCTTGCAATAAAAGCATTAAGTATTGGGTACCTTGGTGATCCTTCCCCTCCTCTGAGGGATTCTCCCAGAAAACAAGAACAGCCACTGCTCCTGGGGGATTCTGGAGAAAGCATGTCCTTGTTTCAAGCAGATACTCTGTAAATGGAGACATTCAGCCTTGAGGCCAGCACGTTTCCCAGTGTCTGTTCCCCAGCAGTTGTATCCATGACAGAGGAGGAACTGAGAGCCTTCTGGGACACATGGCAACTGGGAACAAGATGCTTCTGTCTAAACAGTTCTCCTGGACTATAGCTCATTTCTTGCACAGGTCCGAGTGCTCATGGAAAAGAGGAGGCTACAACACATGGTGGAGACTTGAGGAGCAGCCTCTCTCTCACAGGCATCTCCGACTCAGCAGGCAGGGAGCTATGCGTACACCTACAAAGCAGAGCTGGATATATGGCTGTACTACCTGCATCTATGATGGTGTGACAGAGGCCAGACTCTTACAGATCACCTTTTCCTGTCATGGGAAGGTATATTGTCTGAAGGGCCTCAAAGCTCGACTCCCACTGGTGTAACGGAGGCGGTGGGGAGGAAGTTGCAGTGAAATGGTATAACGCTTCCCTTTGAAAAGGAGTATTTGCTGTGCCACAAAGGAGTCCAGCAAGATGAACACAGGAGCTTGCTCAGAAGCAGCAGGAACGCAGAAGGGGGTGGGTACCGTCCAGTCTATCCCCCTGACATACAGGATTTCATCTTGCCCTCGCTGAACTCTGCTGAGGTGAAGAGTTGACTAGAGAAACCTACAGGACAAGCTACAGCCCTGTTCCATGGAATTAAGTTTGACACACTACTTGCTGGCCATGTTTCTTCCAGTTAAAGAGGCTCCTGGGACTGATGCACAATTTCTTTTAAAGATAAACATCCTCTCAACATTTGCTTTTCTTTGGAAAAATTCCTTTAAGTTTTATGGCTTGAAGCTTAGCTCACATAATAGGAAACAATGTATACAGCATAATTAAAACCTTCCTATAAGGATACAGCAACATTATACACCATTCAACCAACTCTATCATATGGCAGATTAGACAGCATGGGTTGTCAGTCGCAAAAGCAGTGAGCATGGCACTTAATGAGAACACACTTTGTTCATACATACTCCCTCCCAAGTGCTGGTGTCATTAATGTTTATTTAAGTTTCAAGTTTACTTGCTCAAAAAAAAAAAAAAAATCACTATGTATTCCCTTGTGGCCTGTTTTGTAACTGCCCCACTTGCCCTGAGATCTTCTCAATTTAGTTGAGTAATCTGATACTGTGCTCTAATTAACAACTCCAATTTTTACCTCTACACAGTGAACTCCTGTCAACCTGCATGAGTAGTTATTCAGTGGTTTCACAATCACAGAGTGCAACTTTAATGATGCAAGTGCACAAAAAGAGGAAATGTTCAATTTGTACAACTAAGCTATTTAAAAAAAACCCTACAAAAATCAGTCTGTCTGCTTCATAAACTCCTAAATAAAATGATGCTACCTTTCGCATGACCCGAAGCAGAAGCTGAAGGGACTCTGTGGAAAACACTATTGTTAGGTCTTGCGGGAACGCAGCTCTGCACATTCTTCCAACAGTCAGTTCACTGTGGATCTCCCCATCTCTACCACAGAGTAACTAAAGTGAAAGCTCTCCCTGTGCAAGAGACAGTAGTCTACAGTGTATTACACTCTGATCTTTCCCACAGAAGGCTACAAATCTTTCTGTACTAGAACATGAAACTAAGCAAAACATAGAATAGCCCTAACAGAAAATATACACAAACTCTGTGAAGGCAGATTTCCAAAATCCTGGTGTTGTAACTCAGCTTTAGTCTGTTAAAACCTGAAAGACTCCTTAGGATTCATATATTTCAGTCTTGGAAACCAACAGGATACCACATATAATAACAGTACATGAACACATACTCCTATCTGCTTTACAGATTTAAAGTGACCCCAAATCCTGTACTTTAAAATTGATTTATAAAGAAAATTATGGTTTCAGCAGAAGTAATATTGTAAAGCCACTACCTGCTTACAAAATCAAATTAATTGATGATGCAATTATTGCAAACCCAAGCGTCTTGGTGGATTCTAGAATAGTTTTTGCTTGATGTTCTATTTGGCAATTAGTGGTAAATTGTCGGTGAGGTTTTTAATCTGCTAACATTCAGATAAGGGCAGGCAGCCAGCACCACACTCCATGAAGTTTTCCATCTGCCTGAGCTTTGCAGTATTATTAGGAATAGTGTTATTTCAACTGTGAAAAAAGTGGGAACAAAAAAAACCAAAACACTTTTATTGTGCAGATTTCAATGCCTTATTCATCTGGTAAAAATCAGTTAAATTGGCTTGGTTTTCTTATGTCCAAGTCTTATAAAAAAAAAAAAAAAGAACAAACTGACATTCTTCCTTGACCTGGTTATCTTTTCAAGCCTTCAATTTATGCGGTTCCATGTAAAAGACATCCCCGAGTCTGCTCCCTGAGTACAAGATCAGGACTGAAGATTTTAGTGTTGTCTCTGAGGGCCAATTCCACCACACTAGCAATAACTGAGAGTGTATGGGAAGAGCTAATGAACATGAAAGACAAAACAAAGGTTTACATTTCCTTTCAATTACAAAGCTCAATAAGGGTTTCTCAGTGTCCTGGGAACTTAGGCTTCAGTATAGCTAGTGGACGTGCAACTAAACTCAACCTTACCCTTTCACATAGCACCTCTCATCCATAAGTCTCAAAGCTCTTTAGAAAGAAAAATGGTATCATAGTCTTTTTCATAGGTAAGGTTGTCTTGCCAAAGATCAGGCACTGACCTTATGGCAGACTGACAGCTGGTATCCAAGCTGCCTGACACCAGAGTAGCTCAGAACACAGTCCATCAGGCCATGCTGGCTTGTGTGAAACACCAGTTATATATGGTTTATGTGTAGGGAAGAGACTGACAAATATTCGTACAGGTTAGGCAATTTGCCATAGATGGGCTGTACTGCTACTGTGGTGGAAAAGCATCTTCCACACAGAGTAAATGTATATGGCTATATTATTAAAACATGAGAGCACATTAGACTGAAGGAAAGATGCATAGCGGGAGCACCATTTACCTCCGAGTGTGTGTTAGTATCCCCTTGGCTGGTAAGTAGCAATGGACATGTAACATATATGCCATTTTTCCATGTCAAGCGAGAAGATGTGTAGAGTAAAAGTAAAGTGAGACAGGCTGTAAAACAGAGGAACAAAGATTGTTTCAGCTAAATGCCTAGTATTTCAGTAACAATATGCTGCTGTTGCCTCCCCTTGCCTACCAATGCTGACAGTTTTTTTCAAAAATGACTGAACACTGCCAGTTTGAATGGCCTTTGTTCAGAGTTTTATTAAAACAAGTGTGGACTCAGAAGTCTGCAATTCTCATCAGAAGAAATNGTAAAGTGAGACAGGCTGTAAAACAGAGGAACAAAGATTGTTTCAGCTAAATGCCTAGTATTTCAGTAACAATATGCTGCTGTTGCCTCCCCTTGCCTACCAATGCTGACAGTTTTTTTCAAAAATGACTGAACACTGCCAGTTTGAATGGCCTTTGTTCAGAGTTTTATTAAAACAAGTGTGGACTCAGAAGCCTGCAATTCTCATCAGAAGAAATGATTCCTTGTCACTGCCCAGCTCCTGGATACAACCCTGAGTACAAGGCCACGCCACAGGAGGAAACGCAACGGCAACAACACACAAAGTAAAGAATACAAATCTGCCTGTCAGGATCCACAGCTCATCAGGAAATCTGCCCACAGTACCCCAAGCCAGTCACTCAATTTCATAGTGAAGGTGTGTTTCAGTCTGCAATGTGCCGTTTCAGCCTCGTGTCTGGCTAGCACTCTCACATTACAGCCTAAGTGCTCCACAGCTATTCTGCTCTCTACATCTTCACTAAGGTCCAGCAATCAGAGCAACAAACCTCGGGGATCTAGCAGGAGAAAAAAGGCAAGATATTTCATGTGACAGCAACAACAGAACCATGACAAGCCACATGGCATTTGAGCCCCATTTTAAGCATGATAGGCACCAGCACAGGTACGGCTGCTGCTGCCTGCTCAAAGCAGTTTACAGTTTGAACTTTAACATTAGACAAACCATACAAAGCCTGAATGATCAACCTGCATTTTGCATTTTCGTGACCTTCACCCACCCCTATATTCTGACAACACCAGAGAGCACTGTGCATCTCCTGTTTCAGGGAGCTGTCCTCAATTAGCCTGGCAGTGGTGTTTCACATTAAGGGAAGTTTACTTTCTATTCTAACCAGTATTATTTTTGTACACATTCATCTTATCTACCAAGCAGACTTATGGATTCATTTCTGTCCCATATATGCCCAAGAAAAAATCAGGATATAAAGTATGTTTCATAAGTCAGATGATCAATTAGGACTGAACTCTTAACATCCATTAAGCTCTAAAACAGACTGACAAGTCAGTCAAAAGGAAAATATTCCTAGCCTGGAATTAAAAACTCCACCGCATTTTATACACCTACATGAGCAATTCTACAGGTTACATAAATGTTAATCAGATATTCAATACAGAATTCAAAGACTCTGCCCTGCATTTAAGGCATGTTATAGTTCAGAGTCTTGCATTCTTAGACAGCTACAACCTACACACTGCTTTACTAGACCAGAGCTAAGATCCAGGGTAGAAACAGTGAAAGAAAGATGGAAGGCACACCTTGCATATGAAGATCTGAAAAAAAAAATTTTTATTAAAACATGCTTTCATGTTCAGACTGTTGTATTGGTTTCACTCTGCTTCCCTCTGGAAGAACTGCATCTTTGCACATTGCTGGATTTTTGTTCGAAAGACCACAATATTCCATCTTATTTATGCAGAAATCAGGCAGTCATGAGTTATTGTTTCCATGCTGCTGCTGAGGGGGACAACTGCAGACTTTCAAAACAGGGGCCCTGATCCCATGTCACCCTTCAGGCTTTAGCTTTTCTGGGGAAAGAGGCAGAGAGGGGAATTTAGTTTGTTATCTCAGACCACATTCTAGTTAACAGCCAACCTATACACCAGCCATATCTAATTTACACAGGTTTTTCTCTGGGAACTTATAACCACAGATAGTTAGTGATACAGAAATAACCTCTCCAAAGGAAAGCTCGCCCAAAGGTTCCTAGTGCTTAGGGAAATGACTCAACACAGCATCTACTCTGACATGCATTTCCCCATACAGCTCTCTCCTACTATGACTCCAGCAGATATGATTTATTACCCTATCTCTGACTTTGAAGGGAAAAACCCTGCACTGTTGATAGCAGTGGTCCTTCATGTGTGTCTGACCTGCAAGCACAGAAGCTTTCTCTTGCACAGACAGCCTCTTCCAGCTCAATCAAGCCCCACTCAGTTCTAAAAGCTTCAAAATTTAATCCTTATTGTTGCCTAGAGAGAACCAGTCTAAGCAAGCAACCCAGTCCTTGTCTGAACTCTGCACAAGTTGGACAACAGAGGATGACTTACCTGTTTTACCTTATCTGCTCAAACGTGCAATCACCTCCTTGCCCTTCTTAACCAGTCATGCAGCAAGTGATACACAAACGAATAAAGAAGATCTATACATAACATTCATAAAAGCAAATACAGGTTTTCCTAGTTTGCTACAATCGTAATTCAGCTTCCTCTGTGCAGCTGTATATCACTAGTGAGATTCATTTACAGCTGGCAAAGCAGAACTCGCTGCTTTCACTTGTGCGATAAAATCTAATTCAAGTGATGCACTAGTACAGTTCCTCAGCAATTAATTTCCTCAGTGTTTAAAACTAAACAAAAATATGCTTTCATGTTCAGACTGTTGTATTTGTTTCACTCTACTTCCCTCTGGAAGAACTGCACCTTCACACATTGCTGGATTTTGTTCGAAAGACCACAAGAGGGTTAAACTAATTTAAGGTGAATAAATTTCTCAAGGTAGAAGTTCTTATACTTCTGCAGCCAGGGGAAATTTGATGGCAAAATAAAATTCATTTTGAATTTTGACCATGAGAAACAGAAGAATGTTAGCAGGAAATTAACTTGAAGAAAATGAATTTGTGCCTTTATGCATGAATTGTCAGTTTAATGTAGTCAGATTTGCAGAACAAACAAGCTGTATGCACCATATCAGGTAAGAACAAGACATTTATACCTAAAATGTTACTTTTCAAAAGTAAACAGGACTTAAGGAAGCAACACAGGAAAAAGGCTAGAATAAAACCCTACAATAGTTTCCAGGTTATATTATTTCTATAAATGCCTGATCTTTATGCTTCCCCTTTCCTCATCCTAGATATTGATGAACAGGAGGGAAACACAGAAACAAAGCACTACAGCTCCTCATTAATGTGTCACTTCTGAATATATTGAAGACAGTGTCTTGAGAAATCCACCTACCCTGCATGGAGGCAGAGGGGAAAAAGAGAGTGTCAGGACTGTTGGTTGATGCAAGCACCACACCTCTCTTGGCAAGAGGTGCAGCTTTCAGCCTTACAGGTATCAGTGGCAGCGGACAGCTCTTCCCTCTGCTGGCTGGCCACATATTTTTCATGGCTTTTATAGGGGAACCTTCCACTTCGCTCACCGCCTTCCCTGCTCATCATCTCCCCTTTCCCCTTTATTTGCTTCCCTGAATTCGTTCCTCTTACACCTCCACCACACAGTTCAGGGGATACGTCTCTTATATGCAGAGTGCTCAAGTCTTACGCAGTATTACTCAATTTGTTTGAGAGCGTCCAGGGTACTATTTAAGGCACAGTCTTCCCACGCGGTGCCTCTGCCACATCAAACAGGGCTGTTCAAGCCTACTGAAATATTTGAATGAACTCCTTTTCAAATACCTGAATGCACTCCAAGCTCTATCCAAGCCACAGGAGCACTCTTATTACAAAGAGTATCAGTAGCAGTACTGCTCAGAACAAAGTTTCTTAGCAAATTTCAGAATCAATTTAATTAAATCTTATCCGCATTTGTCCACTGCTGCTGTGATAAATAAAGGCACTGATAGGAGAACAACTGAAAAATGGAGAAATTTAAAAATGGGTCAAAGAGCTTCAAACAAGCTGTAATATTTCTTCTTTTCCTTTTCTGGTCCTTCCCTGGCATAGCAATGGTGTGATCCCTCTTTGAGCAGGAATACACACGTCATGAACCCAGCTGTAAAAACACACTTCCGTAAGGGAAGTAAGTAAATTTCAGAATTAAGCCTTCAATACTCACCCAAAGTGTTTGTTGCAAAGTTTTTTTCAAGTCCATCTTCAGTTAATTCTCTGTTATTCACCATACATCCTGCATTGTTGATCTGTAAGACAACTCCCGTAAAAAAAATAATCTACACAAACATCTAGAAACAAAACAACACATACAAGCAGTCCATGCTAGTTTGCCATTTTCTCACACTGCAACACAAAGCTACAAACTGCTTCAATAAACCATGCCATTCCAAGTCCAACTACTCTGTTGCTGATAATAAAGGTTTTTCTCTGAAGATCCTTTCTTTTGTGAAATGGCTTACCACAGATGTATTATACTAAGAGCCAATCGTCCTCTTAGTGCCTTCCACCATGTTTTTAAACTCTTTTCTCACAGAAAATAATACGCAAGTTGTAGAGCAGATATTAAAACATATATATGCAGTGTAATTAGTCTCATCTGAGAGATCACACTGATCCCACATCATCTTGTGCAATGTGGTGATGTATTCTCTGATAGACATTTCTGTATTGAGGAAAATTCACTAAGACAAGCTGTATGACACATGGTAGAATAGTCTGCAGGCACCCCCACCCTCAGCAAATTAAATGAATTGGCTCCCAACTTGGCAGCACTTTAGCCAGATCAGCAGGTTAGCCCTGAGAAGAGCAGAGCTAACCAGTAGAGGTGCATTGTACTGACTTTGTGTCCTGGTTGCAGGGACCTCCAGCTTTTCACTGCCTGGCAATCCTGCACAGATACCCAGAGGTAAGATAAATCTTTGTGAATATTAAGAAGCTTGCTGTGTGTAGCCAGTATATCCTCAGACACACTTCTTTCTCTGCCTTACCTTCCAGAGGAAGCTCAAGCTTTTCTTTCGCATGTCAAAAAGAGATCTCTCCCTACATACCTCCCCGCTCCTTCACTGCCACTCCTCACAAGCTATTTTCCCATTTCTATCAGAATTTCCTCATCTAGTCAGCACCAAAAAAACTGCTCCAGGAACCTCAGTTCTAGTACAACCCCCAAGAGCAAATTTTCACTGCTAAATAAAGAGGAGAGCCCCTTAACCATTCACGCTGCTTAACTGTTAGCTCCCTCCCTGGCTTGGTTTTAGACTGCTCTAACCAGACTTTCTACAAAAGTTTAATCTTTAAAAGGGACTAGCTCAAAGCAAGTGTAATCTGCCCTTAGCAGGAGGCATCAGTCTCTGCCATATTCTCTTTAGCAGAATATGCATATCCTGATAAAGGCCACAATGTTTGCATGGTGAGAACTGCAAAAGGTGCAGCTAAAAAAATCAATGCATTTCTCTATTTTATTTTATGTCATATCTGTGTATGTGAACTGAGCACAGAGAAGGGCAAGCAGACCATGGAGACTACTGCAGCAACATTCAGAGAAAAGTAAGAGGAGAACTGCAGGTCAAATCGTAAAATCTGGTCTACCCATTGGACAAGTTCAAAGGCTACACACTCCAAAGACAGACACGATTTAAGCACACAAACTTACCAACACGTGTAATTTATGTTCATTTTTGAATTTTTCAGCAAACTTCCAGATTTCCTTGGGATTAGATATATCCACAATATGCAAGAAGATATTCTAAACGGAAAAAAAAAAAGTTACAATGAAGACGGAGAGTGAAGAAACCCGGTTCACTGCTAAGGCCTGTCTAGGCGAAAAGGTATTTAAGCAGTATGGAGAAAATATTATCTCCAGAACACAACCAAAACACTTATGGTTAATATACACAACTGGGAAATCTAATTCTAGTCCTTAAAACATATTTAGTCACTTGATCTAGTTGTTTCTGAGCCATAGCTTTTTAATGCCAAATTTACTAAAAGAGAGCCCTACTTAGACAAGCAGACATGACAGACAGTCAGTCATAGCAGAGAACTAGAAAAATATTGCAAAGCTTGCAAAATTTCTGTTTAAACTGTTCATGCAGCAGCTTCCTCTTTAGCCGAAAGCAACTTTCCAAAGCAATGCTCAAGGTCACAGCATCATAGAGTAATTTAGGCTGGAAGGGACTTCTGGAGGCCACTTGGTCCCACTGCCATCTAAAGGCAGGTAACTGAGATCAGGTTGTCCAGGGAAGTTTTATTTCCAGCAATGGAGATTCACCGGCCTCTCTGAGCAGTCTGCTCCACTGTTTGACCACCCTCCTGGTGAAAAAAATAATTCCTACTATCTAGTCAGAGTTTTTCCCTGTTACAATCTATGTCTGCTGCCTCTTGTCTTTTCACTGCAGATTTCCAAGAGAAGCACAGCATTGCCTTCCCTACACCTTCCCATCACGTGGCTGTAGACTACAGTAAGACACATCTCAGCCTTCTCTTCTGAACACTGAGCAAAACCAGCCCCCTCAGCATCTACTTTCACATCACATGTCCCACCTCCCTAGTTACCTCAGCAGCCCTCTGCTGGACTTGCTCCAGGACATCAACAACTTCCTTGTTCTGGGGAGTCTAAAACTGGGCACAGGACTCCTGCCATCTCATAGAGGCTTAATAAAGACCAAGATGCACTTCCCTCAGCCTGCTGGCTACACTCGGGTTCATATAGCCTGGGGTGTGGTTGGCCTTCCTTGCCCAAGCGCACACTGCTTACTCAGGGACAACTTGTCACCCCAAAGTCCTTTTCTGCAAAGCTGCTTTCTAGTCACCTAGTCTGAGCCTGTACTGCTCCACAGGGTTACCCCATCCCAGGGCAAGATTGTGCACCTGCTCTTGGTGAACTTCATGAGGTTCGTGTTAGCCCATTTCCTCACCTGTTAAACCCCTCTGAAGGGCAGCCCTGCTCTTCAGCTCTGCATCCCTCCATTTGAGATCATCTGCAATCTGACAAAGATTGCACTTCACTCCATCATCCAAGTTGTTAAAAGAGATATTGAACAGGTTTTGCCCCTGTGTGACTCATAAGGAATGCCACTGAAAAATGCTTAACAGATTATCTTTGTACTGTTGATTGCTAATTTCCAAGCCAAACGCTCCACACAGTTTTCCACGTCTCTCTAAATAGGCTACAAGGATATGATGGCAGACCATGTGAAAAGCCTTGGCAAAGTTAAGGAAGGTAGCAAGCAATGCTCTCCGCTCATCCGTATGTGGATTCATCTGACCAAAGGCAGCAATCAGGATGGTCAGGCCAGGTTTGTCCTTGATAAATCCACACTGTGTTTTCTCAACTACTTTCCTGTCTTTCATGGCTTCTGTGAGGTTTTGCTCTATACCTGGGGAGCAAGGCGAGGCTGACCAACCTGTAGTTACCCAAATCCTGCTTGTCTTTTTTAAAGATAAGTGACTTGCCTTTTTCCAGTCAACAGGAAGCACCTCCCACTTTGAGGAGGTTTTCCTTGAAGATAAACCAGCTTTCCCAAGGCTTTTTGCTCTCCATTGGTGGCTCCTATGGGATCCTGCCAACCACGTCCATAAAAAAGACAAAATCTGCTTTCCTAAAACCAAAGACTGTAATTCTACTACCCATCCTTCTTGCTTGTCTCAAATTCCACAGTCTAATGGCCACTTCCATCAAGGCAGCTATTCAAGACTGCTATTTATAACAGGTCCAGCAGAGATCACCCCCTAGATGGCTTGTCCAATACTCATATAAAAAAAAATTGTTCACGATGCTATCCAGAAATCTCTTGGATTCTTTATGCCCTACCGTGTTGCCAACAGGTATCAGGGTGGTTCATATGCTCCATGAGTACCAAGACCTGTGATCATGGGGCTTCCTATCCCTTTAAAAAAAGGCTCCATCTACTTCCTCTACTTCATCAGGCATTCAGTAGCAGACATCCACCATGATGTCATCCGCACTGATCTGACCTCTGTGCCTCACCCATAAGCTCTCAATTGTCTCATTACCCATTTCAGAGGAAAGCTCCATGCACTCAAGCCACTCCTTTGCCTAGAGCACAACTCCTCCTCCTTGTCTTCCCAGCTTGCCCTTCTGAAAGGGCCTGTACACATCCATTCCAGTACCCTAGTCATGCTAACCATGTCTCTCCAATCCCAGTGAGATCACAGCTCTGCAACCATGCATGGATTCCTGATTGCTTCCTGTGCTATGTGTATTCATGTATAGGCATCTGAGATGGGTTCCCGGTGATGTTGCTTTCACATGAAAACTGTGAAAGCCTTCTCCATTTTGCTGTCCCCTAGACACGTACTCACTGTCCCCATTACTCCACTCCTCTTCTGGGTTTGGTCACTATCTCCCAATTAAACCAGTTCAAAGCCCTCTCACTAGCTTAGCAAACCAGTTGGCAAAGATACTCTTGGTTCTCTCAGTTTGTCATTCCTGCTCAGCAATGCTCATTTCTCAGAGAAGGTCAAAGAGGTCATAAAGGCCAAAGACAACGTGACAAAGACCAAGGTGACACTAGCTGCACATTGAGGTGCTGACCTGCAGGGTGCATATACTCCTACCCAAGCCCTTCCCTTTCACTGGAAGGATTTAGGAGAGCNAGAGGTCATAAAGGCCAAAGACAACGTGACAAAGACCAAGGTGACACTAGCTGCACATTGAGGTGCTGACCTGCAGGGTGCATATACTCCTACCCAAGCCCTTCCCTTTCACTGGAAGGATTTAGGAGAGCAGTACTTGGGCCGCCATGCCCTTCAGCCTCTGTAAGCACTCTTGATGAACTCAAGGTCACCCCTCACGATATCATGGGCGCCCATGCGACNAGACAACGTGACAAAGACCAAGGTGACACTAGCTGCACATTGAGGTGCTGACCTGCAGGGTGCATATACTCCTACCCAAGCCCTTCCCTTTCACTGGAAGGATTTAGGAGAGCAGTACTTGGGCCGCCATGCCCTTCAGCCTCTGTAACCACTCTTGATGAACTCAAGGTCACCCCTCACGATGTCATGGGCGCCCATGCGATTGGGCATAAGAGGTACTAGTCTGAGGTCCAGATGAGCCTCAGCAGACTCTCCACAATACCCTAGATCTGAGTCCCCAGCAGGGACCAACATCTCAAGAGGTCAAGCCCAGACTACAGATGGCTGCCTGCATCCCCCACAGAAGGGAGCCTCCAGCCATTATCACCCACCACTTCCTCCCTGACAAGGGTTCAGGCTCATCTGTCTCCAACACCTCCCCTGACAGAGCTTGCTCTTCCTCATCTGTTACCATGGCACTATACCTATCCTATAAATGCACATCTGCAGTCAGAAAACGAGCCTGCCTTCTGTTGCCAGCAGTCACAAGCTTCCATTCCTCCTCATCTCAGGAGTCTCTATCAACCGCTTATTCGAGCATAGCTTCTAGCTGTCCCTCCTTCCACACAATGTGGGGTTTGTGCTCTTCTACTCTGCAAAGACCCTCTCAATCTCCTATTTCTGTTCCCTACTGTTATGCAGCTTGCTCATCTCCCGCTGTCACTTCACCTGGCAGCCCAGGACCTTGACTACAGCACAACCCAACAGACGAGGCCACCATCATGCTCTGCCCCAGGCTCAGGGAAAAGTCCCAGTCACTCCCTGCAGCCCAACATCTGCCACATCATTCCTCTGGAGCTCTGCCTGGGCCAACCTCCCATGTGCCAGGAGCAGTCACTCCAGCCAGGGCAGGAGAGCACGCAATCAGGTGCATCATTGTGCCCACTCCAGCTGTCTCAGAGTGTTGGGTGCCTTCTGCATCCCCTTCCATGCCAACTGCTGAATTAACTGCTAAGTCCTTGTCAGCCACGCCATCTCACAACAATTTGCAATGTTCTGAAGTTATGGACAGGAATGTGGATGCAATAAGGTAAAAAAAAAAGAAAAGGAAAAGCTTGACAGAAGAGCAAAGTTATAATTTTCTAAACCACTAAAGCTAGAAATACCTCCTCTCTCCAAAACAACAAAAGCCTTTTACTGTTTGTTACAGGCAATTCTCTTGCTTTTTGCAAATTTGTGTTCTACCTAGTACAAGCACAGTGGCATTTATCAGCATACAAAAGGCACGTCAACTCCTACTCTTCTCCTACATAGCATTTAGTCTCAAAGACACACTACATACAGTCTTATGACACATCCCAGGCAAAGCCAGTTTTAAAATAATTATGCAGAGGATATGTTCTTATGCAAAACAACAAATAATCAATAAAGAGCCTCCTCTCTTTACAAGTTGTTTCTTCAAATATTCATTATACAAGCAAACGAGGTAAGTGAAGAAGCTGAAAAAATTATAAGGCATTATGCCCTTCCTATAATTCTGCTTCCCTGAAGATAAAAAACACGTGACTTTTTCTCTCTAGCTATTGGATTTCAACTCCTTAGTTGAGTTTCTCATAACAATGTTCACTTCTGACCAAAAACTTGACACTGCACCACTGTCTCTAACTGGATACCTCTCTAAAGCTTTCTACTTTTAAAACTACTACCATTATCTACTGGAAAAGAAGAGCTGAAGTTTTTTGGGCAGATGTTCAATATTACAAGTGATTCCAGAGGCTGAAAAAGATCTAAATCAACACTTATCTGCTAAAGACTGTCACATTGGCTCACAAAAAGGACCCACAGGCCTGTTCCCTATAAAAGTCCTCCATGGCAGCAAAGTAATTTCCAAAGCGACATCTAATCTCTGTGACTAGATATACTTTAACAGATTAGGAGAATTTCCCAGTTCCTAGCTCTAGGTGCAGGTGCCTGCCAAATAATAATTCCATTTCCATGTTGAACTCTGGCACGTGTTGCTGCGGAAGATGGAAAAAATCTTTGGCATATACTACAGCAGGATCTCCATCCAGACAATCAGGAAGAGCAAGTTAAGTCTGGATACAGCTTGTCAAGCTGCAGATAAAGCATTTTATTATCTCCCTGGATTGCTTCTGAATGAGTAGTTATAAGGAAGGATGTTCTTGTGGACTCCTTATTAAAATGACTCTTCCCAGTGCAGTCACATGTCCCACAGTGCCTCTCGTAGAGCTCATCTAACACTTCACTGAATGCTGCTTGCTATACAAGTGCCCTGTCCCCAGGGTCACACACAAGTTCTCCAGAGCCCTCATACTCTTCCATGACTAAAGAAGCTACAGGTTTGCAGCCTACCAAAATGTGGGAATGCGGTAATTGTGCTGCTTTTAGAGGAAGAACATTATTTGCCTCAAGTTCTATTTCACCAAATGACAGAAAACAGAACACGAAGGAACCTTCAGAGGTCATCGAACTCATCCCTCTTCCCAGGCTGTCTGACTGGAGTTAGAAAAGGAGGTAACACAGATAATCACCAGTCTTACTGTAACCACGGGATTACACAGTTATAGATAGCTGGAAAGTATTTATTTCTACATAAGGACTGACCCAATTCACCTCCATCACAGAACTGAAGTGTAATGCTGGTTGTGTCACACTAGGGAGCTGAATCCAAAGAGCAGAAATTTATTCAATACGGTATCTCTAACCATAAAAAGTCTTCAGAATTTTTGATCCACATTAAAAACTATTACTGGAATCAAAATACTGTGTTCAAGAGCCAAGTCACTATTTAAAATTAAGATAGCTCTCCATCCAAGTGTTGTGGGTTAACCCCAGTAGGCAGTTAAGCCCCACACAACCACTCACTCCACTCCCAGTGGGATGGGGGAGAGAATCGAAAGGATAAAACAGACAAAACTTGTGGGTTGACATCAAGACAATTTAATGAGTGAAGCAGAGCTGTGTGCACAAACAAAGCAAAATAAGGAATTCATTCACTATTTCCCATTGTCAGGCAGGCGTTTAGCAATCCCCAGGAAAGCAGGACTTTATCATGTGCAACAGAGATTTGGAAAGCCAAACACAATAACTGCAAATGTCCCTCCTTCCTCCTTCTTCCCCCAGCCTTACATGCTGAGCACAACATGTTATGGTATGGGATACCCCTTCAGCCAGCTGTGGCCAGCTGTCCTGGCTGTGTCCTGCCTTCTTGTGCACCCCCAGCCTGCTCGCTGGTGGGGCAGCGTGAGAACCAGAAAAAGCCTTGATGCTGTGCGAGCACCGTTCAGCAATAACTAAAACACGGGTTGTCAACGCTGTCTTGGTCACAAATCCACAACATAGCACCATAGGACCTGTTAAGAAGAAAACTAACTCTGTTCCAGTCAAAACCAGTACACCAAAATAGAAAGACAATGACTGTATTTCTTCATAAGCACACCCTCCCAAATAATCAGCAAAGGCAACAGTGACAGCTACAGGGGTATACTGTAGAGTGATACACGCGGAAGCAAAAAGAATTTGTAACAGAAGAGAGGAGGTAAGGAAAAGATATTATTAGAAAAGGAGATGGAAAAGCCTGCAGAGCACAGAATCAGGACCACACACAGGACTTGACAGAGCAGCCAACCTTAGCAAATCAAGAGTGTGTTATTCAGACACATAAACCCTTCAACTCCAATGCTGTAAACTCATAAATGTTGTTGCAAGAGTGTTGCGATGCATTAACTTTTAAAAGCCTCAGCCACATAGTTAGGAATAGGAAGTAGAACATCACAAAACAACAAACATTAACGAAATCCCAGCATGCTGCTGGTGATGTTATTAATCACAGAAAACATCACCTAGTGAAATTAAATCACTTCAAACCATACAGATCATAAGCTACTAGATGTTTCCATGTCCGTATGAAAATAGTATTAAAAAAGCAACAGCAAAATGACTAAACAGAATAGCTCAAGGCCTCAGAGGTCTTTAATATTAACAGTCTTTCTAAGAGTAAACAACAGACTGAAGAACAACTCACCTGATTGCCCGTTTCTGCTACTATTTCTCCTTTGGCGACCTCAGCCCGTTCCTTATTTCGGCAAACCAGATGAACCGTGCCACCTGGTGGAGTTCGCCAAGAAAGACATTTGATAATTAATTACTAACTGTGTTTGGGGGAGGCATCAAGAAAGAGGGAGGGCCAGAAAGGGACGTGCAATTTGCAGTTCTTGTTTGCGGTTCGTTATGATACAATCCGAATGAAACAAAAAACCTCTTGTGATTGCATTCCACTTTGTGGGAAATCCGTAACTTGATACCAGCAGTGACAATATCGGTCAGATGGTCACCGAAAAATTACCGGAGCTTCCCAGCAGACAGCACGCTCCTCAGCTATGCACAGCCAACAGTACCACTTCTCTGCTGCCAAGAGCTGAGCGGTGGCTTTTCATCAATGCTGCTGAAGCTCAGGTCTGTGGAGCTCTCAGGACTCCCTTGACTCTTGCTGATAAGCAGGGAGCAGGTGAGGTCCGTGGCACCCCACAGCAGTCCCAGGCCCACCAGCTTTGGGCCACTTCTAGGGACAAATTCCCCCCAAAAGGCACAGAACCAGCAGTACCATCAGGTAGACCTGATGCACCAAGAATTCCAGCAGGGTCTGTCAAAAGACTGAGATAAACAAAACATTCAGTACATCCACTCGTTGTGTCCTAAGAAAGCTGGAAGATTTCCGTGTGACTCTGGTCACTATGAAGGCATGCAGGAGGGAGAAAGTATCGTGTTGTGACAGGGTCCCCAGGCAAGGTTTTGTTTATGGAGAAGGCCACCGCAGCCTAGGCGCTGTCTGCACAAACCATTTTCTGTAAAGTTTGCACATTATGTTTAGCATCAATAAAATACCAGGGCTACACTGGAAAAAGAAGCCAAGGCTCCTGTATTATAAATGCTTCTTTTGGCACACATCTTAGAAAGTTCAGTAAAGCACTTGAACAACACAAGTGACCAGAACTGCTCTATGAAAAGGAAATAAAAATGCCAGATAACAGAATTCTTTTGAGCAGCGGGAGAAATGACAAGGACCACGGCCACAGCTTGGAAAGCTTAGGTCAGGCATTAAGAAAGAAGTTTTCACGAGTTTTCTTCTAAATAGGTCAGGCGGTCCCAAGAGGTTGCATAATTTCCATCCTTGGGTATTTCAAGACCCAGCGAGACAAAGCAACGGCTGGTTTGATCTAGTGTTGGCAACAGCCTTGCTTAAAGTGGGATGCTGGACAAGATGGCCTCTAGAGATCCCTTCCAATCAATTTTTCCATGAAAGGAATACACAGGGCAAAACTCCTCTCAAAGGCCTAGATACTTATAATGGCCTCATAATTAACCACATCAAGGAGAGCCTTCAAAAAGAGGACTAAAGTACAGGTAGGCATAATTTTTTTTATTTTTATGCTTTGTATTCTCTGATGATTACAAGTAACGTGTTATTCTCAGTCATAGGAGTGGCTGCACTCTTTACTTTTACCTATTGTTAAAGGTGTTTCAGGGGCTGTGAGCAGTCCACACTAGAAGGCTGAAGCAATGTAATCCCAAAGGATTGATGACAGAAACAATGGTGCCAGGAAACTCTTCTAGTGCCCAGAACCCAAATGCAAGACACCAAGTCTACCCTGGGGATAGAGCAGTCACACACTGCACAGCTCAGTATGAGGTCTGATAATGAAATTTTCTGTCTACGAGAGAGGTTTTTCCACCAAGCACCACTACAGCAAGTATACTCAGCTTGCAGCTGATACAGGCAACAAGCCTCAAGGTTCTTCTGAAATTTTCTAACAGGGTCCGATTCCTCCACTGCTCAGCCAGAGTTGGCTGGGTTACTTTCACCAAATGCACAACTGCAGGCAGCAGAGGAAAACCCCCGACTCTGGGATAATCATACAAATGACACTAACCAACGTTTAATACAGTTTCATTTTCAGTTTGTGTTACACGAATACCATGCACGGAAGGGACCGTGAACAGAAAGGAACTCAATATACACAGATCAGAATAAAAGAGTCTTTGCCCCAGGGAGAGCAGATTTCACGAGCGAAACAAGAGGCAATCAGAAGTGGCAGTGCCCAATGCTCACCTCTTTGGTCATTCCCACAGTGACTGCGGGCTTCACTGCAAAGGAGGGCTTAATTACAGGTCTTAAGGCAGTTAAGGATGTGCATTTGCAGATGTTTAAGAAGCTCTTCCCAAAAGTCAGGGGACAGCACAAGTAATGTGTGCTGGTACAAATTAAAGACACGGAAGAAGTAGGTGGCCTTCAAGCTGATCAGGAACATTCTCATAGTCTACAGCAGAAAACATTCAGTCAAAACAGAGGTGGATTTTAAGGGCTTTGAATATGAACTTTTTTCTTGCTGTTAATGAGAGAAGGAAGTTTTGGGGTGACCTTTGGCTAGGAAAGGATTTAAATATTTTTTCCATGGTAAAGATTGAAATTATTGGAACTTAACACATGGGAATGGTCAGAGTGGTTGGGTGAAGACTGCATCAGACTGAAAGTGCAGTTCACAAGACATATAGGAAAGCCCACATCTGCAACACCCATAAGACACCAATTCAGAGAAAGGCTGAACTCAAGCTAAAGAAATCAAAACCATCATTATTTACAAAGATCTGATGTGCTTGAAGGTAAAGCCAAAGTAGCTTGGTTATTCTTTTGCTGAGTCTGAATTCCTTATTTTCTTGTCATGGCGCACTTGCAGAGATTCAACTAGAAGCCAGAGCCTGAAGGGTTGACACTGAGTTTCAGAGTGACACTTGCGAGCACAGGATCAGGAACACACTGTTAAGTTATTTTAACTTCATATGCATAGCAACATCCACGCAAGGTCCAACTAAGTAGTCTGAGCCCAAGGTGTTCTTTGGGCTCCAAATACTGGACACAGTGATCAAATCCTATGCATCAGCTTGATGGCTTGCAAAACCTGGCAGGCATATCCATTTGTGAGCAAAACAGTCACCAGGCAAGGCACTACTTACATAAGGCTATTATGCATAATGGGAAGTAGTGGGAACCTGAAATCAATCACATACTGGCACTGATGAGGATCTTTAACCCAAAGGCTGTTTGATACTAATAATTTGGAATTGTTTAATTTAACCAAGTCATCACTTTCCTTCATAAGATAGTTATGAAACCTAAGCAGGCAAAGAGCCACAGGCTTCCCCCTTTTATGCTATATACCAAAACCCCTATCACTCTTGCACAATAGGAATTATTTTGTCAACACTGAAAGGGATTAGGTTTATCATTCAACAGTAGCTAGTTCCAGTTCATACCATCTCCTTGCTTACAGACAGCAACAGAAATAATGGTTGCGTGTAATCAGTTAAAAGGCACAAACTCCAGGTTATTATCATTAATATCTAGAACAACTATGCTGCTTCTTTTATAATCTCCCATCTCAACTTAGCAAAGCCAATTGTGATACATTTTTGAGTTCTTCAAAACAGTTCAAATTCAGCCAGGCTGCAACTTGTACAAAATCAGCCTTAAACAGACCGTGATCCCTCACCAGCATTCTCAAGACGGCACTATAACACAGATAGTTTCAGTAAATATGCACTTGAGAAACACTTCGCAGATCCTCTCCACTAATCTTGTTTCATTATTCCACTGATCATGCTTAAAACCTCTAACGCGCACGAACAGCCATATGAAGTAACACACACCCCACTGCTCATCCCAGGGAGCTGCATCTTTGTGTTTGTGCTGGAAGGCCAAACCTGTTTCCTTCCATCTTCTCTGCACTGACCCCTCGGAGCAACTCATCACAGCCCTGCTCACCTCTCCTTGCTATCTCTTTGGCAGCGGCCTTGCCAATGCCGCTGTTTGCGCCGCTCACCAGAAAGGACCTTCCAGCCACGTTCACCTCCACATCAGCGGGATTGAAGTGCTTGGAAGCAGACTCATAGCCGCTCCTAAATAAATCAGAGGCACCTGTGAGGCACTAAAAGTACTTTCAAGAAACACAGGGGAGGGTTGAAAACCACTTCTCCCTCACAGCTCAGCACGCTTTGTTTTCCCCATCAGGCAGGACACACGCTAAAGACCCCGCTTCCCCGCACTGCTCTCCGTGCCGGTGAGACAGGGCACACGAAGTGCCAGTGACACCGCAACAAGCGGTACGGCAACGACTCGATGCGTTTCGCCCGCCCCAAGCCACACGGCCCATGCTCCGTCACTCGGGAGGCGGCCCGGCCGCGGCACCGCCGCCACGCC